>JARHVA010004821.1:60000-77500 GCA_037957365.1 Torreya grandis | reverse complement strand
CAAGTGACTTGAGAAGAGTAATTGATCTTGTTTCTATGTCTCTTGATGAATTGACTATTAGGGAGTATTTTAGACTCCATGAGGATGCTCAATGAGTATTTATGAGGTGTGATAAATATATCATGAGTATAAATAATGATTAAGAATTTGACTATATGTTCAATAATGGTGTTCCTATGTATAAGTCTTTATTTGAGTTGATTGAGCATATGCAAGGGTGAGAAAAATTGACTATGATCATTTGAGGATGTCCTAAGGGACATAAAGAGTGGACATATGTATTTTTATGTGGTCTTATGTTCTTGAATTTATCAGAGATGTATAAAAAAGGTGAATGGGTCTCCATAGGACCTAAAAGTGACTTAGGCCCATTTGAAAGTGTGGTATGCTTAAATTTGACCCATGTGAGATGTTTTAAGGGTGAAGTCATGTATTGTGGCTAACAAGGATTAATGTGGAATTTATAATTGATGATATCTTTATATATAGTGAAATCAAAGATGATGATTTCTAGATTTTTAAGTGGTATATTTGTGAGAAAGAGACTTTAATGTTAGAGAGTTAGAGAGCAAAGGAAAGAATAGGAGATTGATAGTGCCCAACTATTAGGTCAATGAGAAAATAAGATTAAGGATTATGTGTATGATCTGTAGATAATGTTTTTGATGATAGTATAGTGTTTTTATAATTTGAAGTTGTGCAAAGAGGTCTTAGTATGCATATGAGGATTATTTGAGTAAATAAGGAGAGAGATTGCAACATGCCTATATGAGAGGCTTGTTTGAGATAGAGAATTTTTGTGAAGAGGTTAGAAAATAGAGATCCATCACTAAGTGTTAAATACATTATTTCTAAGGTGGAGGTGTTCAAAGGAGGGTCTAAATTACTTGGTCTTCCTTAGGGGTAGTTTCTCCTTGTGAGATGAGGTTTCACTAAAGACCTTTGGTTAGAAGTACTCGATCAAGGTTGTAGGTCAGATGGACTTGACTGAAGGTTATTGATTAGAAGGACTTAATCAATCTCTTATTTTTTATTATCTTATAGGATACTAGTCCATGTATTTGTAGGCTTGTGAGTGGGTTTTATTCCCCATGAGGGTTTCCCACCTAGATTTTTTGTTATGTATGTGATCTTATATTATGTTCATTATTCAATGCTATGAATGATCTATATAATTCATAAATTATTGTATCAAATTCTTAAGATTTTCTAGGGTTTTATAATTAAATTAGATTTTTTGATAGCATTGATTTTCCCCCCTTCTCAATGGATTGTACCTCTAACAATTAGTGACTTCTAGGTTACATCCCTCATCTCAAAAGTGAAAATCACAATGGGCTTACATTGAGAATTCAATCCCTCATGTGAAAAAAATTTCATGTTTTAAATTGAATAAAACATAACTAAATAAAATATATTATAGGGGCATATTACATGCATGAGTATTCATTATTAAAATTAAATGTATACATATTCACATACACTTGATGTATATGCATGGGCATATGTAAAAATAGTTTCAGTTACAAGTTACATGTTTCAAATAATTAAAAGTTCAATTGACACTTTATATAAATGCAGGTTAAATATAAGGGGCATGACATTCATTTATGTTCATGTTTATACATTTAAAATTTCACTTCTTCAAAGTTTCAAATGTTAAAAAAGTTTCAAAGGTACAAATGTTTCAATATAATGTAGATATGTCTACAATGGTGTGATTTGTCTCCTTATGAAAATGTACCACATTAGATTATAGTCACATTCAATATATATGGTTTTACTAAAGAAAGCAACATTTGTTGGTTCCAATATATGAATACACATTTGGTGGTTTCACCCCTTCTTCTACTTTAATTATTATATAAAGTAATCTATTCATTTAGATGAGATTTGGAGCATAAAATATTTATATCTCATGGGATATCTCTATTTGTCACATTGAGACTTGATCACTCTCAATTTAAAAAAAAACCAACATTTATCCAAGCACGTCAAAAAGGGGTCACACACTATTCCAATTTTAAGTTACATGGAAATTATATTACATACTCTATTTGGGATATTCCTTCCTTACTCTCTTTTATATTTAAAATTTAGATTTTCATTTTTCAAATATGGAAAATAATTAATTTTAAATACATTGGTGTAGGTTTTGCATTGAGGCATCTTAAACAATCAAGCTTCACATCAAAATTCAAAGTGTTTATATCCACTTAGTTTTGCATCTCTTTTACTATAGTAATTTAAATTCATTGCATCACTGGAATAATGGGAGGGGTGGTGGGGGTGTGTGGGAGGTGAATTTAAACACTCAAATTTAATCATTATGCTTGATAATGTCAAAATATTGACACCCTTAACTTATTTGGACTATTTTACATTTTGTTAAATTTCAATATCTATGATATAATTTAATATTATACTCATTGTCTTGAAAATACTAAAAAAAAATCATTCAAAAATCTTTATTCTAATTAAATATTCATATCAATAAAGTTTAAACAGTACTTGGCCTTCTAGGAAAAGACTAGTGTGGCCTTGTCTCCCATACTCTAATAATTAATTTTTAAATTTGAGATGTTTTATATTTTCCCTCCCATAATTTATACAATTTATTTAATGTAAATATTCCAAACATGCCATTATATAAGCACATCGAGGTCATTGAATACACATCTAACAATCACTTGGTAATTCTACTACACATTGAGAAAATGGGTACTAATAACTCCAATTCAACTTATGATTAATTGTAACAGTCGTAATCCAAGTCTAAGAATATTTTATTATAGGACAATGGAATTCAATTTCAAGATTTCAAATAAATTTTCTAGTTACATCGACATAGAAAAAATATCAATATTCACACACTTAATCTTAGAGGGAGAGCTACATCATCCTAAAGCCCTTTTGGGTGATGTAAGTAGAAATCAGATTACATAGGGTTATTTGAATATATATTAGCTATTCCAATTGACTAATTCCTCACTTTTTAATTTTATCTCTACTCTGTTTATGTGAAATAATTAGGGTTTTGATATTACAATACTTCTATGCAGTAATCAACATTTGAAAAAAGTCAACATGCTAAAACATTTAATGTCTAAGTGGTGCTATTGAAAATCCTTAGTACATTTTTGGTAATTAAAAAATAATGATTTATTATTTATTAACGTAGGTTAAAAACCTCATGTAAATAAATAATAAAACATAATCTATTTATTACTTATCAGTTATTTAAAATGTTCTCAAGATGGATAGACCCATTAATTACAATGATCAGCTCCATTCACTTTTCACTATAAGTAGGGTTATACCCCTATTGTTTACATAATTTATAAATTTAAAAATAATTAGGTGGTTAAATATTTTTTTTGAAAACATTTGAGAGGAAGTGAGAATTAAGAAGTGTGTATTGGGTAAATATTGCTTAGTTATAAAATATGACTTTGTGGGATTTTATCTTCCAAGGTTTTCTCACAGTATTTCCTTGTCATGAGTTCATTGATTTGGATGTGTATGCTTTATTACTCAATTTCATTCTATATACATCATGTGTGTATATATTTCATATGTATTAATTCAGTATTCATCATTGTATTAGAGCTTGAATAGGTGTAGTTGTTTGATAAAGCCATTTGTGAGGAGCTTATTATTCAAATTCAATTTTATTTTCTCATCTTGAGAAGTTGGTGTATGGCCTTGTAAGCAACTCACTTGATTGAAAATTCATGTCATTCTTGTTTGAGGTTGTGGAGTCTCATAAAGGAAAATTATTTTACATATAACCTCCATTCAACAATTCAAATCTATTTTCAATAAACCATTATGAAACATCCCCCCAAAAAAATTTGAGAATTGTTAACAGATTGCATAATGGAACCACATATATAACCAACTATTCCATTCTACCATGCATGATGCATCAACATGGCTTTACACAAGATGAGTAGACAATCCATAAATAGATTTTCTCAAAGAGACACTTTTGTTGGAATGACCATCACCAGAGGATTCCATAGGGAAAGGGGTTCTCAAAAGGGTGAAACACCATTTGAGGGGTATTAGTGTGTAGGGCCATAATAATAACCTTCAAACCTTTAGACATCACTTGATTTCCATGTACTTATTTTAATATAAGAATCTAATAACCCTATATGATTTTGCTTTGGAACTCACTAGACGTGAATATACTTAGGCCCATGGGTATCCTTAACAAAGATGATGACACAATGAAATTTAGCATAACAATGGATACCTCACTAGCAAAATTAAATAAATAGTCCTAATAATGAGGTACCATAATGGGTACCCTAGTTTTGAAAAGGAGGACCAAGGTACCAACAACCCAAGATTGAACATAACCAAGTAGTTATTAGTTGGTATAAGATGAATACCAATTTCTAAGGTGCACTAACATTAGTTGAGATACTCAATCAAAAATAAGTTAAAAATTTCCTAACAAAGGGTCCTCACAATAACAATTCCTTCCAACTCCATATCTGAGGAACAAGGAATTATTTAACCAAAAGATCAATGACTTTATAAGAATGTCAATTTCTAACAATAGGCTAATTACCATGTCAAAAATATAAACCAACCATGTTAATAATAATGAATAGTTGGTTGTCACAAAATCATTGCTCATATATGGTCAACCAAACATGCTAAGAGCAATGTACAAAATTAGAATATTTTTAATAAAGGAGCATCAACCAAAATTTAGTAACAATCATTTAATATGGTTGATTTCATCTAATTATAGGTTAATAATGACCCAAAAATGAACTTTTCAATTAAATATGGTTTCATGCTTGCACTACCCATAAGACATATTCATGAATTTTCGTCATTGCTGAATTTACACCCTTGAAAGATAATATTTGATTAAATGATTTACCTAATACCTAAGCTTGACAAAATCTTATTAAAAATGGATTATGCTTGTACTATTATTCCAAACTAGAAAGAAGAGTATTAAAATTTCAATGGCATCCATTTAGTTATCTTCACAAGTTAATGTTCAAATATAACCTACTAAAACTAACATCATAACAAATTCCACAAGGCCAAACATAGTGTTTCTTTAATATAATTCATATCATTTAAAAACATGATGTGTCCTTGTTACAACATTCATGAATACATATATGAAATAAATCTAGACACTTAATTTCTTAAGAAATAAGTGTTCCCAAGATTAGATTTGTTATTAAATAAACTGGAATACTTCAAGTACCCCATAATTGACCAACAGGGAAGTCAAAAAAATAATCATCTCAACTACATAATTTGATAGTTGTCACAAGTTAAGTAACATTACACATTTGCATAATAATTCCAGCCATGGTTACCATAGTTTCTCATTACCAAACCACCTATGACTCTTACTAACACTCAAGAATTCTAATAACTTACATTTAATCATGACTAAGGTAGAAGTGTTTAAATAGATAGTTATAATATAGTATAGTTAATCCTTAAACAAGGATATTATTCATAAGTACAAACAAATACTAAAGAATACAAAGATTGATAGCTTTAATATAAGAATACAAATACAAACCTAAAGGCATATGCACAAGGAATCCATTATGCTACTAATAACTACAAATGTTTGAATCAGGAATTCAAAAAATTATATGCTAGATATAATGATCTAGAAACCTAATAATCTCAACCAACAACTAAATGATTCCCATTCCCTCCATGGATTAACAAGGACATATATGGCCTCCAATAAGTAATAATTCAATTAGGAAACCCGATTGTAAATATGATTGTCATTGATGTAAAAAGGGAGATCATTAGAATTATGTATGCCATTAATGCTTAGGGATGAATATGGTGATCCTGTCAGAGGTCAAGGATGATTGGAGTGCTTATATACAAGAGTGAAATTCATAAATTTCTTCTTATTGATCATATAGACACTTTGGGTCTATGACAGGAAAATCTAAGAAGACATTTTACTTATGTCACCTTTACCACATGTGAGTGATTATGGGGGAGCTAGTCACATGGTTGTGATAACATTAGTCCCTAATTGTTATGCACAAGATTTGAATATATGTGATGAATAATAGTTGAATATATGGGGATGTAAAGTTGGCTACTCAGACAAAATCCATTAAGTTTCTATACTTATCCAAATTTTCAAAAGGGTTTAGAAGATCCAAGTAAGCATATTGATGAGGTCAACATTCACACATATGGAGGTACAAGGATAAAATGATCAAATGTATCTATTCATTTTTACTCCTAATTTATATAAACTAAATCTAGGGTAATATGATATAGTTTGAAAAAATATATGCTTGATCAAAGTTGGGCTCCCAAGCATTTTGACAATGTTTTCCAACACAGTCAAATTTGCAATTTTCAAGAAAAAACTTAGAAGGCATTTTTATGAAGACATATGTTACATGTATGAATACTTAAGGAGAAAATGGATATATGGTTTAAATATCCTATGTCACAAGATCATATTAACTAATTTTTTGGTCATCTGACTAAGTATGATAAGATTTATGTGAGATCAAAGTTAGCCTTCCAGGCAAATTCAAGGCATTTCTAGATTTTTGTTAGAATAAACATAGTGAGAAGATTAATGAATTTATATCTTGTATGCACAAGGGACTCATAAATAGCTAATCATATGGGGTTTGTTCACTTTCATTCCTAGTTTATATGGTTTAAATTTTATATCGAGCAATTAAATGAAGTAGAAGATATAAAGGTGAAAAGCTAGCCTTTTAGGCATATTTAAAATGGTCCCCATTCTTAGATAAATCTACACAAGGTAAAGTTTGATAAAGTCTCAAAGAGATCAATAGAGTGTGTTATCTCCAAAATTCCATGATGAATTGAAATAAAGAGAGGTGGTCAAATTTTAATGCTTGATCAATGGTTAGCACTTAATCATATGTTGAATATCTAATGAAGCATATGAATGTTAATTTGTCAAAAAGACCTTTGCTAGTGATAAGTGTCACAATCATGAATCTTTGGACAGTATATCTATTGTGTAGTTTAAAGTCAAATCATCAATGAGTAATATGAGGATGCCAAGTGTCCCAATAATGGGAACTAACATTAATTTAAATAAGGAATGCACTAATGTCAAGTGCCACATTCTTGAGGGATAAGTAGAGATAAAAATTGATCTTATCAGAAGATCTAACGGTGATTAGATGATCATATAAAGGATATCCAATAGAGTGAATGGAATCAAGTGAGATTAAGTTATTCAAATTTAATGAGATAGTGGTGAGTTAAATATTGAACAAGTCTAAGAAGATTAGTAGAGAGAAAGTGATCTAAAGAGATAGGAATCAGTGAGATGAGATAAAGAGATCGATGTTTAATGTCTAGATAAAAATAAAGTTCAAAAGCATAAAAAGATGAAATAGACATTGTGAACCTATCAAAGATCAATTGAATGGATATTTTTTAAATTTGAGATATTTAAATATAGATCATCAGATTGTGGCACCAAATTAAATATTAATTATTGATATTTAAAGATATGTCTAGTCTAATGGTTAGATGCAATAACATGTGAGTAAGCCATAAATCAAGATAAATATAATAATATTGATCAATGTAATGGATAAAATATATGTAAATGTATATGTGCATCAAAACTCGAGTGTAAAAAACTCTATATATAGTGATGAGACCATGAATCAATATGGTAATGCATGAATTTGAGATGAAAGAAACTCACATTTCAAGTAATAATGAACTGAGTCTAGAATAGAGAGTGATGTGTTTGTGAAAAAGTGTGAGCACAACAAATATATGGAACCCTAAATCATTTTCTTATATATATGACATATAAGACAGGCAAATATTGTTGGAACTATTGTTATTGCTAATGAGTAAAGTTAAAGAGGCAAAGAGTAAGAGATTGATGAAGTGTGTCAAATAGAGATATATAAGACATAGAAGCAAAGAGAAGAGAAGAGTGTGTGCATAGTATGAGAATAGAAGGATTGGATTTATTTATGAATCTATGTTGTAATCTAGAGTTGTAGCTCCATAGAATTATCTAGTAGTTTGGTGCCATCAAATAAGCTGAGTTGGTATGCATATTAGGGAGTGGGTGCTTCCTTAGAGTTTAATATCATAAATCAATGGGATTGGTGTATCTTTAGGATTGGTTTCCTTAAACATGTTAACTAGTGATGTTCCTTATTATGATGTTGTATTAGAATGGTAGTTTTTAGTAGTTATTCTCATGATGATTTCTCCCATATAGGGTTTTCCACAATATATCTTATATTATGTCTATTGTGTGTTTTCGATCTATGCATATAGTTTTAATCTACATTAAAAGTTTCAAGAGGAATATGTTAATAAATATACTAATTAACCCCTTCTTAGTATCTATTTGTGTTCCAATAATTGCTATCAGATCCCAGGTTACTTATAAGAAGTTTAATCTACATAGGTAAATATTGGAATGGTGAACACAAATGGCCAATCAAGAAGGATCTTCATCAAACAAAGAACCTCTCTTTGTTGGATCAAATTATTCATTCTAGATCATAAGAATGAAAACATATCTATCTTCATTAGGGTTTGATGTATGGATGTCTATGGTAAATGGATATACATCCCTTAATACAACTCTTACTAATTAGGTTACCAAGAAAGCATATGAGAGCAATGTCAAGGCTAAAATGTTATTTTATGTGGATTGTCTAATTCATATTTTGTCAAAGTGATGCATTATCAAAATTTAAAAGATGTATGGAATAAATTAAAGATCGTATATGAAGTAGATGACAAGGTAAATTAGGCCAAGTTACAAACATTCAAAGGAAAGTTTGAGAGCCTTAAAATGAATGAAGAAGATAAGATTGTAGAATACCTCCTTAGGGTAGATGAAATAGTAAATTCAATCATATACCTAAGAGAAGAAATGAAAGAATCAATCATTTTCAAAAAGGTCCTAAGATATTTTCCATCAAGGTATGATTATAAAATATCTAAAATAGAGGAAGTAAGAGATATAGATAAACTCACTATTGATGAGTTGCATGGAAACTTCACACCCTATGAGATGATAATGGGAGATATGGATAACTTTACGAGAGAATCTAATTTCAAAACATCCAAACAAGTGAAGGAAAAATAACCTACATCTAGATTTGAGGAGACTGATAAAGAAGAAGCTAACTTTGTTAGAAGATTAAAGAGACAATCTGGAAAGTACAGTGGTAAGTTACCCTTTAAATGATTTAACTTTGGTAAAGTAGGACATGTTTCTATTAAATTCCCTCATAATAAAAAGGATAACTTTGAATAAGTAGAAAGTAGTAAAAAAGTTAAACCCTACTATCCCACAAAGAAGAAATTCATCAAAAATAAGAAATATCTATACACAAAAGAGGACAATTATTTCATGGATGATAATGATAGTTCTATGATGATCATGACTATGAGTTTGTGGTTGAGGAAAAGTAAGTCCTATTCATGACAATAAAATTAGATTCTATGGATCAAGAAGAAGTTTAATACTTAAATGAATAAGAATAAGGAAAAGTGGATCTAAGTGTAAGCTCATCTATGCTTTAGAGGAAATTGATAAGTTGAAAAAATAGAGATCAAAATAGAAGAAGCTTGGACAAAAAGAAATTAAGAAAATGTCCAAAAGTCTTGAGAAATATGATTAGATGATATTGATCCTAAAGACACAAATTGAAGAGGCTAAAATAATATAATATGTAGTTAATCTTGAATTAAAATCTAAATCTGATGAGTGCATGAAGTTAGAAATAGAGATAGTGGCTTTAAGAAAAGAGCTTAAAAAATCCAAAGGCCAACTAGACAAAATTTTGAAGTTGATAGGAGGATCAGACATTCTTGGTGAATTGATTAACTCTCAAAAGCCTTTGAAAGAGAGATCATGTCTTAGTTATGGAAAAATAAAATGTTCCAAAACAAGTACATATGTCAACCTATATGACAAATTCAAAGTAGAAGGAGAGTCAAAAACAAAGAAGGAGAAATCTTACAAGGATGCAAAGATATAATCAAATTTAGTTGATGTGAAGAAAGTTGAAGCTAAAAATAATCTTGAAGAGATGAAGAATACAAAGGTAGCTGATGTAAATGGATACACAAAAGTGAGAGATTTGAAGAAGCCAAAGTTTAAAATAATTCCTCATGTTGCACCAATAAATGCTATGACTAGGTATTCTTCATATTTTTATGGTTATTGTAATAGCTATAATCAATTTGGTCATAGGGATATTAATTATAGAGTTATACCTATAAGGATAAAAAAATTGTAAGTAAAACTCATTTTCTCCTTTGTTAGATACAAATGTAATATGCTATAATTGTAATAATTTTGGTCACATAGCTAAAAAATGTAAAAATAGCTTTGTTAGATCAAAAGTACATAATGTAAAGAAAGGCATGCCTCCTAGTGTGAACAAAGGTTCACAAGTTTTGAAAAATAAGCCAAATAAGAAACCCAAGGATATGTGGATAGTGAAAAATCAATCTATGATTTCTCAAACTACACTCCATGCTAAGGAGCATAATTTTTGGGTAATAGATAGTGGTTTATCAAATCATATGAAAAGTGATAGGAGAAAGTTCATCAAATTAAGAAAATGTAATGAAGGATCTATCAGCTTTGGAGATAACACAGTAGTAACGATCAAAGGTAAGTAAACTTTGAATGTAGATGGAAAACTACCTACACATGATATCCTTTATGCTAAATGATTGAAGCATAATCTACTAAGTGTCAGTAAAATGTGTGACAATGGATATAAGGTCAAATATAATGTAGAAGGTTGTGAGATAAAAAGATCTAGAAAACTAGTTGCAAAAGAGAAAAGGATAGAAAATAATATTTACAATCTCATTAAAGTAAATGGTAATAGCTGCTTGATAGAAAATATTTATGATAGTTGGTTATGACATATAATAATAGGTCATGTCAACTTTTATAACCTAGTAAAAGTGATCTGAAATAAGTGTGTTAGACACATGCCTAAGATAACCAAACCTACAGACACTACTTGCAAAGAATGTCAATTAGGCAAGTATATAAGGGTCAAATGTTAAACAAAGGAGTATGCAAGTATAAAGCCTTTAGAGTTACCTCATATTGATCTTTTTGGTCCTACTAAGATAATAGGATCTAAAGGAGAAAAATATTTCATATTATTTGTAGATGATTACTCAAGAATGACACGGGTAACCTTTTTGAAGGATAAGTCTCAGGCATATTTTAAAGATTTAATATATTTAGAGCCATGGTAGAGAATGAGATTGGATGAAATATCAAATAATTAAGATCTAATAAAGATGGAGAATTCAACTCAAATTAGTTCATATATTATTGTGCGAAGCATGAGATCAAAATGTAATACTTTGTAGTAAGGACTCCACATCAAAATGGAGTTATTGAGAGAAAGAATAGGATAGTCAAGGAGATGGCCATAATAGTGCTAAAATAATCTAAGTTACTTAATGGGTACTAGAGAGAATTAATACAAAAAATAGCATACATCTTGGATAAAGCTCAACTAAAGGTAAACAATGAAAAAATCCCTATGAAATATGATATTGAAAGTATACATATGTTAAGTACTTCAAAGTGTTTGAAAGAAAATGCTAAATCAGAAGAAAAGAGGACAAATTGGGAAGCTTTGAATCAAGATGTGATGAAGGAATATTGCTTAGTTATTCCACTCAAAGCAACCTATATATGTTACAATAAAAGGCTACAAAACATTATAGAGAGCATCAATGTCAAGGTTGAAGATGGATTGAAACATGTTGAGCCTACCAAGGAAATCAATATTGAAGAATTAGATCTTGAAGATGTGGATAATGAAGAGGTTGAGGAATTGAATGAAAAGTCACCTCCAAGATTTGTTCAAAAGGATCATCCTAAAGAAAAAATAATTGGCAATAAAAATGAAGAAGTTTAGACAAAGAGAATAGCTTCAATAAACAAGGAGTAAGTAAGTTTTGCTCTAATGTCTAAAATTGAGCTTAAGAGATATGTTGAAGCCAGCAAGGATGAGAATTGGCTAGAAGCCATGGAAGAAGAATTGAGCCAAATTGAAAAGAACAAAACATAGTAATTAGTCCCAAAACCTTCAAATAATAATGTGATAGGTATAAAATGGGTCTATAGAAATAATGTCAATGAGGTTGGAGATATTGTAAGGAATAAATCAAGATTGGTGTGTAAAATATATGCACAAGTTGAGGGCATATATTTTGAGGAAACATTTACTCCAGTTGCTATATTAGAAGACACAATAATGTTTCTAGCATTCTCTATTTATAATAAATTCAAAATCCATAAAATGGATGTCAACTCTACTTTCTTGAAGGGGAACCTAGAAGAGGAAGTATATATTGAACAACATAAAGGATTTCAATTTTTAGAACAAGAAGATTATGTATATGGACTAAAGAAAGTAGGATATGGTCTAAAACAGGAACCTAGAGCATGGTATTCAAGATTGGACTAGTACCTTCAATAATATGATTTCAACAAAAGATGTTAAGATATCAATAAATATTTCAAATCAAAAGGTGAGAATATGTTAAGTACTATTTTTTACGTATATGACATCATCTTTGGTGATAGCAATAAAAAAATATGCAAATAATTTAATACACAAATGTAAAGAGCGTTTGAGATTTCTATGCTAGGAGAAATTTGTTTCTTCCTTGGTCTACAAATATCACAATATAATGAAGGTATATTCATATACCAAACCATGTATTTAAAGGAAACAATCAATAAATTTGTAATGGAAGACAAAAAACTAGCTAGTACTCCCATGATAACTGGATGTAAATTGATAAAAGATGATGAGTCACTTGATGAAAATTAGACTATGTATAGCTAAATTATAAGTATTTATTTATACCTAATAACATCAAAACTTGATATCATGTAAGTAGTGTACATGGTTGTAATATTTCAAGTTACTCCCAAAGATCACATGTCAATGCAATGAAAAGGATATTTAGATACAACAAGATCATAATTAACTATGGTTTATGCTATCCTACAAGTAAATATTTCACTTTGACAACATATATAGATGTTGAATGGGTAGAAATTTGATAGAATAAGCACTAGTGGTGGTGTATTTTCTCTTAGAAACAAACTTGTTTCATGACTAAGCTAAAAGCAAGAGTCAGTTACTCTTTCTATAAAACAAGCAAAGTATGTATCAGTAGTAACATTTTTCACTCAAGTATTGTGGATGAAGAAAACACTCAAAGACATTAAGGTAGAGTACAAGGCACCTATCTCTATTATTTTTTATAATTCAAGTGAAATTAATATATCAAAGAATCTAGTGATGTATTCTAGAACCAAGCACATATCAATCATCACTTCTTAAGAGAGAATCTTGTAGATCAAGAGGTCATAATGGAATATGTGCTAACTAAGGATCAAATTGTAGACATACTCACCAAACCTCTTCTTATGGAACAATTTGAATATATGAGACAAAATTTGGGAGTGGTGTCTCCTACATCACATCACTAGATCTTAGTGATAGGTTATGAGTCTTAGGGGGAGTCTCATAGAAGATTTGTTCATCCCTAGAAGAAGAGAGAAAAGGGAACTCATGTATGCATATCTTTTCAAAGTTTTAATGAGTTAGTGGTTGTAGATTATTGAACAAACTCCTTTATCTAATAAAGGGGGAGACACATTTTGACACCCAGTAAGACAGAGTTCATTTGTTATTGATGTCAAAGGGGGAGAAAAAGTGAAAATGCTCTCTACACAAGTTTGGATAAAATTTGCAAATGTCAAAGAAGAAGCAGAGAAGATGTCCAAATCAAGCAAATGTGCCATTTCCTAATGGGGAGAAAATTTGGTATGAATAAATTCAGTTCATACCCATTAGAAGCCAATGTAAGCAATGCTAAAGAAGGAGTTGAATATTAAAAGATCAGAGCATTTAGTTTGCCATCAATGACAAAGGGGAAGATTTCTAGAAATATGATTGTCATTAATGTCAAAAGGGAGAGCATTAGAATTATGGATGTTATTGATGCTCAAGGATGAATATGGTAATCCTATCAAAGGTCAAGGATGATTGGAGTGATTATATGCATGAGTGATTATATGCATGAGTGGAATTCATCCAGTTCTTCATATTGATCATTTAGATACTTTGGGTCTATGACAAGAAAATATAAGACATTTTTCTTATATCACCATTTCCACATGTTAATGAGTATGGAGGATTTATTCACATGGTTATTATCACATTAGTCCCTAGTTGTTATGTGCTAAATTTTAAGACATGTAATGAAGCATATTTGAACATATATCAATACAAAGCTGGGTATGCATATAAAATACACTAAGTTATATACTTAGCCAAATTTACAAAAGGTTTTAAAAGATCCAAGTAATCATATTTACACATATAGAGGTACTAGGATAAAATGATCAAATAGGTCTATTCATTTTTGTGCCTTATTTATATGTGCTGAATCATAGGTTACACATTGTAGCACAATAAAAGATATGCTTGATCAAAGTTAGGATCCCAATATTTTTGATAATGTTTTACAACATAGTCAAATTTGCATTTTGAAAAAAAAATCAGAAGGCATTTTTATGAAGATATATCTTACACATATGAATAATTAAGGAGAAAATGGATACATGGATCAAACTTCCTATGTAAGAGGATCATATATGCTAATATGCAGCACATCTGACTAAGTGAGATAAAAGTTATGAAAGATTAAAGTTGGCCTTCTAGGCATGTTCAAGGCATTTCTAGCTCTATGGTAGAATGAAATCATTGAGTAGATTAATGGATTTATATCTCACATGCATGAAGGATTCCAAAATAACTGAGCATATGATTTTATTCACTTTCATGACTAGTTTATATGGTTCAAATTTTAGACTAGGTGATGGAACGAATTATAAGATATGAAGGTGCAAATTTAGCTTTTTAGGCATATTTGAGATGGTCCCCATACTAAAGACAAATATGCACAAGGTAAAGTTCAAGAAAGTCTCAAAGATATCAATAGAGCATGTTGGATCCAAGATGCTAAGATGAACGAGATGAAGATAAGTGCTGAAAGTTTAAATCTTGATCAATAGTTAGTGTTTAATTATATGTTACAGATCCAATGAAATGTATGAACGTCAATTTGTCAAAAGGACCTCCACTAGTGACAACTATCAAAATCATGAAACATTGGATAGTAAATATATAGTGTTATTTAAAGTTAAATAATTAATAAGTAATGTGAGGATACTGAGTGTCTCAATAGTAGGAACTAATAGTAATGTATATAAGTAATGCACTAATTCCAAGTGTCACATTCTCGAAGGTTGGTAAAGATAAATATTGAGCTTGTTAGAAGATATGATAGTGAGTGAATGATCATATAAAGGAGATCTGATGGAGCCAATGGACTCAGATGAGATTAAGTACTTCATATTCAACAAGATAGTGGTGAGTTAAAGACTAAGCAAGTCTAAGAAGATCGATGGAGTGAAAGTGATCCTAATACATAGAAATAAACAAGATGAGATAAAGATCTTGATGTTTAATGTCTAGATAGAATTAAAGATTATAAGCATATAAAGATCAAATAGATAATGTGATACTATCAGAGATCAATCAAATAGATGTATTTTAAAGTTGAGTTATTTAAATGTATATCATTGGATCATGGTGACAAATGCAATATCAATGTTCAATATTTAAATATAAGTCCATTATAATGGTCAGATGTAGGAACATGAAAGAACATGTGAGTAATCCATGAATCAAAACATAGAGAATGAGATTTATTGATGTAACCAATAAAATCTATGTAAATGTTCATGTGCATCAAAACTAGAGTCTAGAAAATGTTATAAATAGTTATGAGACAAGGAATCATGGTGGTCATGCATTAATTTGAGATGTGGGAAACTTGAAGTTCAAGTAATAATGAATTGAGTCTAGAATAAAGAATGATGTGTTTGTAAATAAGTGTGAACACAATGAATAAATGGAACCCTAGATAGTTTCTTATATATATGAGATCTAGGACATAGGCAGATGTTGTTAAAACTATTTCTATTAATGGTGAATAGATTTAAAGAGGCAAAGAGAAAGAGATTGATGAAGTGTGTCAAATAGAGATATATAAGACATAGAAGTCGAGAGAAAATAAGAGAGTGTTCAAAGTATGAGCAGTTATAGAGCAGACCTATAATAGAGAATTAAAGGTTTGGATTCATTTATGTGTATATGCTATAATCTAGAGTTTTATCTCCATATAATAATTTGATATGTTGGTGCCATTAAATAAGCTAAGTTGGTTCTCAAATTAGGGAGTGGGTGCTTCCTTAGATTTCAAGCTCTTAAATCAAGGGGATTGGTGTCTCAAAAGGGTTGGGGGCCTTAAATATTGTAACCAATGAGGTTCCTTATTATGAAGTGGGATTAGAATGATAGTTTCTAGCATTTATTCTAATGGTTATTTTTCCCATATTGGTTTTTCCATAGTATATCTTGTTTTGTGTCTATTTATGTGTTTGTGATCTATGTATATAGTTTTTAATCTATATTAAAAGGTTTTGAAAAGGACTAAGTTAATAGATATATTGATTCACCCCCCCCCTCTTAGTATCTAGTTGTGTTCGAACAACCCCAAATGACAAGTGATTGAAATCCCTACACTGAAATGGGGTAAATAATGTGTCAACATAAATCTAGCAATTTGAATATCATCCCTATAAAACATTCTTGAAAACAAATTCTAATTTAAACATATAATCAAAACAAATGGGAAAACAACAATGAACCTAATTCCTCATTTATCAATCATGGGCAACCCATAAAACTACTTCTATACTATTTTTATTTTTGAGGAATATTCATTAATGCACCAACATATAACACTTCCAACAAGCAAAAATAATAGAAACCAGAGTTAATATTTATAAGTCAAGAGCAACTAGGCATATAACAAGCATATGAATGGCTATAATAGCCAAGAACCTACCATTATCATGTCAATCATAACTAGACTGATAATTTCAACATTTCATTTATTTCCTCACACAAGTGAAACCATCCAATGTATATAATAACACAACTAAAAGTACATGACAATTTGTCTCCTCTTACCTATTATATAATCTCAAGTATTTTTTATCCACTAATAAAGGAAAAATAATGTCAAATGTAAACCATGTGAGCAAGGCATATATTAATGTTATCTCTTATCATTTCATGTACAACCTCTCACAATCCTCCTTTCTAAATATTATATCATAATCTACACAATACTACCAAGTATACAATAATAGCAATTTAAACATATCTACATAACATCAGTTATGTCATACCATACACAAGCACAACTAAATGGTCATACATAAATTTTCCATTTTTCCATCTTACATACCCAACCATATAAATCATGATAATAGTAAATTCAACCAGTACCCATACAA
>JARHVA010004821.1:50000-55000 GCA_037957365.1 Torreya grandis | reverse complement strand
CAACATTTAAACACACTAAAAAGTGAAGTATAAGGGTCCATATTCCACATTAGTCTATTCGATGTCCAAAGGTCATCCAAGGTGAAATAATATATCTAACATGTAACATCATGCTTAGTTTCAAGGATCTCAAATCCATCAATACCTTTTTCCAAGGAAATGTGTTTCCCAACATAGCCCATAAATCTACATCCATAAATCTTGAAAAGTTACCAACCAATTTCATGTCTCATATATTAAATGGCTCATGTTATTTTCTAGCAATAAGAGATCCCCAAAACATCCTCACTTTGCCAAGTAAGTCATATTCACCTTCTAGGCCTTCCAAGCTTAAGATACATCCTTAGACCTCCCAAGAGTATTATATCGCAAACATCATAAGGTGGCCAACCCATAAAAGCCACCTATGATCATTTAATATGGTTTCATGATTCCAACAACAAGCTCTATCACTATCCTTATAATTGAATCATGAAAACAAGTCAAAGGTTGACTAGTATTGCTTGTTTTAACACAAAATAATCTTTGAGAAAGGTTATACTCATCCAAGGCTATAAGTTAATATTACATCATCAACATGGAAATCATAGTTTCCACAACCATAATATAGCCACAATTGCAAAAGACATCCTCATGGAGATAAAATATATATAACCCTAAGCAGCATCATGACATCCTCATGGATGCCAAAACTTAATCCAAAATCAAATAATCATCACATAGATGGTAAACATAACTAGGGGAATCATATCCTCATTATGGGATTAATACATACCCATGATCAATAACCACATCATGGAATCAAAATACATAATTACACACTTAATATCTTCTAGCCTCTTGAGTGACAAAAATGCAAGCTCCTTCATTCAACTCAATGTTATAAATTCACATAGAAAACTAGGCCAAACTTTAGATGAATATAAATAATTTCATCACTTTAGTATTATAATTAATAATACTTATTCACTTCAAACATACCATGGTTGCAATTCAGCCAACCATAACCAAGTTTCCAACTTGAAACCTGATCCATACTTAGCTTATAAGTCCATCACATAGAACCAAATAATTCTTCCAAGAATTTAAATATAATACTTAACAATTTTCTTGCTGGATGCCACCCATTAGGTGTAGTAATCCACAAGCTAAGGAGGAATTTACACTTACTTGCACCAGTTGTTAAAAATTAAATCTAGTGGAACTTACCGATTATCTACACCAAGTGCTAACAATAGAGCAAAAAGGAGTAAATAACATCCCTTTGATGTTACCACCAAACCATAGAGAGTCTAATCATGCCTTAAAATTCTATTTATGTTTTAGATCTCTACCATGCTTTATAGATCCTCAAAAGCTCGAGACATTCCCTTGACAAGAGGGAAACACAAACTCAACTGATTCAACCATGTCCACTAACTCCTTATACCCGATCTTACCCTCCAAGTTATAGTTAAACCTTTGATCCCCTAGGGTCATAATGTTCCAAGTGTCTAGTTATGGGTTATCCATACAACCCATAAAAAGACACCAAAAACTATTTCCATTTATTCTAAGAGTAAAGTCTTTACTACTTATCTCCCATTGACCTACCCATACAAGACAATGGTTGACAAGTGAGGCTTGTCAGAATGCAACCAAAAATGGGAAGTATTAACCCAACCAAGTCAAAGGTGGAGATCATGACTATTATGGAAAAATTAGACTTTGAAAATCATGGTGTGATGCAACAACAACAACTTTGAACATCATGGTGTGATGCAACAACAACAACTCAAACATAATAGCTACCACCCTTTTAGGTTGATATACTCATGAGTGTATACACCTATTGTATTGGTTGCATCAATAATATTTACACCCATATAAGTATGTGGTGGAAATATCTTGAGATCATTGATGCCTAGTCAACCACAATCAACACCCTTATGTGTAGTCTAGAGCATGTGCATAACCCATCTCAGATTGAGGCAAATCATTAGGAAACATTTTTGACATTACTCAACACATGCTCTTATGTTTTAAAACATATTTTGAATAGCTTCACAAGTGGTTATAAATTTAGAAAAGGCTTCTCCCAAAATTTTAGGCTACTCTAGTCTCAAATTTGCTTAATTAAAGCACCATCTGATCTAAATTTATCCTTGATTTATGAATAATTATATGACCTAGTCAAGTGTATTGCCATTTACACACCTCACTTAGAGTAGTAACTGGAAAAAACTAATTAGTAAATACATCTTAACTTAGTTGAAAAAGTGAATTTACATTAAAATTAAATTCTAAGAGGTGAGAGAAAATGAACATTATCTTGTAAAATACTCAAAGCACAAGCTCTGATACCAGATGAAACAACGCAAAAAAACTTTTTGGGAATTTTTAACATATAACACAATATAACCGCACGTAGAACCCACTATGCCACTCTACCATGCATGTTGCATCAACATGGTCTTATATAAGATGAGTAGACAACACATAAATGGTTCTAGTCAAAGTGATACCTATGTTAGGATGACCATCACTAGAGGATTCCATAGATAAATGAGTTACTGAAAGGATGAAACACCATTCGAGGGTTATTAGTGTGCATGCCCACAATAATATCCTTTGAAACTTTAGAGGGAACTTAATTTCCCTATTAAACCACCTAGGAATCCTCAAGACAATACAAACATCTAATAACCCTATATGGTTATGATTTGGCAACTCACTAGGCAATAAAATTCAATCAGACCCATGGGTATCCTTAACGAGGATGATGACATAGGGTGAGATTCATCATAACAATAGATATCATACTAGTTCAATTAAATAAATAGTCCTGATAATAAAGGAGGTACCATAGGGCCAAAAAGGGAGACCAAGGTACCAATAAGCCAAACTTGGACACAACCAAATAGTTGTTAACTTGTACAAGATGAACACTAATTGCTAAGGTGTATCAATATTAGTTTAGATACTCAATTAGAATTAAGTTAAATAATTCCTAACCAAGGGTCCTCACACTAATAGTTCCTTTAAAATCCATAGCTTAAAAACAAATAATGATTTAACTAAAAGATTAATGACTTTATAGGAATGCCAATTTCTAACATTAGGCTAATTACCATGTTAAAAATTTAGACTAGCCATGGTTATAATAATGAATATCCAGTTGTCACAAAAGTATTGCTCACACATGGCCATCCAAGCATGCCAAGAGCAATATAACAAATTATAATAAGTTAAATAAAGGATCATCACCTAAAATTTAGTAAATAATTATTTAATATGGTTGATTTGATTTAATTATAAGTTAATTATAACCCAAACAATGAATTTGGCAATTAATTATGGTTTCATGCTTGCACTACCCATAAGGCATATTCATGAATTATTATCATGGCTGAATTTACACCATTGAAACACAATATTTGATTCAATAATTTTCCCAATGCCTAAGCTTGGCATAATGATATTATAAATGGAATAATCTTTTACTATTATTCCAAACTAGAAAGAACAATATTAAAATTGCAAGGGCATCCATTTAGTTATCTTTACAAGTTAATGTGGAAATATACCCTGTTGAAAATATCCTCATAACAAATTCTACAAGGCCAAACATAGTGTGTTTATAATATAATTTCCATCACTTAAAAACATGATGTGGCCATGTTACAACATGCATGAATACATATACAAAACTAATCTATACACTTAATTTCTTAAGTAATTAGTGTTCTCAAGATTAGATTTGCTATTAAATAAACCAAAATTCTTCAAGTACCCCACAATTGATCAATAGGGAAGTGGATAAAATAATCATCTCACCCACATAATTTGATAGTTGTGAAAAGTTAAATAATATTACACATTTTCATAATTATTCCATCCATGTCTACTATAGTTTCTCATTACCAAACCACCTAATGACTCTTCCCAACACCCAATAATTCCAATAACTTACATTTAGTCATGCCTAAGGTTGAAGTGTTTAAATACACAAATGTAATATATTATAAATAATCATCAAACATGGATATTATTCGTAAGTACAACCTAACACTAAATAATAAAAACATTGATAAATTTAACATAAGAATACAAATACAAGCTTGAAGGCATATGCACAAAGAACCCATTGTGTTACTAAAAAGTAAAAATGTTTGAATCAGGCATTCAATAAATTATATGCTATCTATAATGATATATTAACCTAATAATATCAACAAAAAATTAAATCACTCCCATGCCCTCTGTAGGTTAACAAGGACATATACATCCTCCAATAAGTAATAATTAAATTAGGAAATCCAAATGACAAGTGATGACCAAATAAATGAAATATCTTCAGTGAAATGGGGTAAATAATGTGTCAGCATAAAGCTAGTAATGTGAATGTCATCTGTAGAAAACATTATGGAAAATAAATTGTAGTTTAAACATATAAGCCCAACACAAGGGAAAACAACAATGAATATAATTTCTCATCGATAAATCATGGGCAACCCATAGAACTACTACTATACTATTTTTTTTTTGAGAAATAGTCATCAATGAACCAACATATAACACTTTCAACAAGAAAAAGCAATGAAAATAAAAGTATCTTTTATAAGATGAGAAACCATGCATAAAACAAGCATATTAATGGCTACAACAACCAAGAAGTTACCATTATCATCTCAATCATAACTAGAATGATAATTTTAAGATTTTATTTCTTTCCCCATACAAATACAACCATCTTATTTACATAATAACACAACTAAACATACATGATTTTTTTTTTATCTTACCTATTATATAATCTTAAGCATTTTTAGCCACTAATAGAGGAAAAATGATGTCAAATGTAAACCATGTGAGCAAGGCATATATCAATGTTACTGCTTATCATTTCATTTACAACCTCTCACAATCCTCCTTTCTAAATATTAAATTAAAATCTAAGAGATACTACCAAGAATACAAGAATAAAAATTTCAACATATCTACATAACATTAGTTATGTC
>JARHVA010004821.1:0-45000 GCA_037957365.1 Torreya grandis | reverse complement strand
TATAGTGGTGTATCATACCATGTGACTTGCTTATCTAACATTTTATCTGATACTAGATATTTTTTTGAAAATATATATTTAGAAGACAATTTTTTTAAGATGCAACTAAGCAAAGAAAGGAAAATTTTTCAAATGTTATTATGAATGATGTTTTATAAGTACCTAAGCTTTAGAATGATTTAATATCTTATTTTAAACTTACAAATGATAACTTAATTTTAAATTTTTTTAAAGATAATTGATCTATTAGAAATCAATATGGTTCTCTAATTATTGAAGGCATTCAAAATAATAATTTATACATTTTTACTTCTTCTTATAATGTTCTATTTAATCACATAATAAGAATGAATCTCAATCATGGCATGAAAGATTAGGACATGTTAATTTTAACAAATTATATGATATGTATTCTCATAATCTTGTTAATTGTATTCCTTTTATATCCTCTCATACTAAAACTTGTGAAGGTTACTTACATGGTAAGTAACATACTAATCCTTTCCACAATAATCACAATACAAATTCTTCACATCTTTTAGAACTGATTCATAGTGATGTAGTAGGATCTATTGAATTTGTATCTCTTAATGGTTCTTTGTATATTGTTAGTTTATAGATAATTATAATGGAATGATCTAGTAATATTTCATTAAAAATAAATTTGAAGTGTTATCTAAATTCAAGGAATTTAAATCTAGTGTTGAAAATGCTTCTAGTTTTTCTATTAAGAGATTAAGATTTGATAATGGTGGTGAATATATTAGTAAAGAGTTTGATGTTTCTTTGTATTAACTATGGTATTCAAATATAACTAACATGTCCTTATTACCCTCAGTAGAATGGAATTAATAAAAGGAAAAACCACACCATTATAGAAGTGACTATACCAATGTTACATTCTTCAAATCTTTTTATGTTCTTACAGGTTGAAGCCATGAATACTATTGTGCATATTTTGAATAGAGTCCATAATAAATCTTTTCATATTTTTACTCCTTTAGAAATATTTTCTAAATAGAAACCCTATGTGGCTCATCTTAGGATATTTGGTAACCATGCTTCCATCTTTATTCATAAATTTAAAATAAAGAAGCTTGATCCTACCTCCTATTATTTTCTTTTTGTAGGTTATGGAGGTAAAACTAAAGGATTAAGAGTATGTGATCCATATAAAAGATAGATCATTGATAATAATAATAATATTATTCTTTAAATATCTTTTAGTGAACCATTTGTGAAACCTCCTCAAAGTTATTATTTTGATGAACATGGATCTCATGTTTGTCCTTATGAAGAAACATATGTCATAGAGGAAGTTGATCCATCTTTGGATAACTTAGAGTCTAATGAACCCCCTTAAGTTCATATGAAATCTAAAATACCTAAATAGGTAAAATCCATAATCCAATCTTCTAATGTTGATAGTAGTAATAAATTAACTAGGAGTAAAATTTTTTACCATGCTTTAATTACTATGTATTAATGCGAACCTCAATATTTTGAGGAAGCCTTTCAATATGATATATGGAAAGTTGTTATGCAAGATGTGTATAATTACTTAATTAAAAATCAAACATGGGATCTTATCCCACCTCCATTTAAAAGGCATATTATTTTTTATAGGTAGATTTATAAAATCAAATATAATTCGATTGGTAAAATTGATAAATTTAAATCAAGATTATAATCTCATGGGGTTACTCAAAAACCTAGGATTGACTATGTTGAAACCTGTGTTCATGTAAAAAATGTGTATTTTTAGATTACTTATTACTCTTACATTATAAAATGGATGTTTATTCACAAAATGGATGTCAATAATGAATATATAAATGTTTATTTAAAATATGAAATATATATGACTCATTCTAAAGGTTTTACTAACCCTAACACAGAATATTATGTGTGTAAGTTCAAGAAATACTTGTAGGGTTTAAAACTAGCTTCTCGACCTTCGTACTCTAAAATTAATTATTTAAAAAAAAACTAGGGTTATATAAGTACTATTATGATAATTATCTCCTTTTTAAAGTTGAAAATGGGTATTTAATCTTAATTGTATTATATGTTGATGATATTTTGATTACTAGTGATCTAACTAGTTTAATTAATAAATATAATGATAAATTAAGTCAAATGTTTGAAATGATTGATTTAAGAATTTTGAATTATTTTTTAGGAATAAATATATTTCATGATAAACATTATATTATTTTATCAAAATCTTTGTATGTACAAAATCATCTTGTTAAGTTTAATATGATTGATTGTAAATCTAGATCTACTACTATTAAATTTTGTGTTCAACTTGATCCAAAACCTACATGTGGAAAAAATTAACCCTACTATGTATGTGATTTTTTTTGTGAGTTTGATTTATCTAACCATTACTAGGATATAAATTTCATATGTTATTGGTGTTGCTTCTAGATTCATGCAGGATCCATACTTAGATCATTACAAATTAACAAAGAGAATACATCACTATATCAAAGGAACTATAAATTTTAGTTTATTTTATTATTTGATTAATAATGTTAATTTATATGTTTATTGTGATTTTGACCATGTGGGTGATACTATAGATCATAAATCTACTTCTAGATATATTCTTAAGTTTAGTGCATGACATATCACTTGGATCAACAAAAAATAACCTATTTTTTCTATTTTTTCTACAAAAGTAGAGTATACAAGTGTTATGGAAAATACTAAAGAAGCCATGTAGGTATGAAGGTTATTTGGAGAAATTAATTTGTATGTTTCTCAAAATACCATAATTCATTGTGATAACCAAATTTATATAGCTACGGTAAAAAAACTAGTGTAGTACCAATGAACTAAATATATTGAAGTAAAGCATTGTAAAAATTCATGTGAAAGTTATATTATTTTTTAATAAAATTTATGTAAAATTTTTATTTTTTTACCCAATACATAAAATTATACTTTTTAATGGAGTTCTTTATGTTATAAAAGGATTCAAATATGTTTAGTTATTTCTCATGAGAAATTGTGAGATGTAGTTTCCCGATCATGATATATTAGGATTATTTTTGAGTAGTTTATGTATTATAAGTTATTTTTTTTCAAAATATGATGGTTGGAATGATGAAGGTTTTTAAATCCTTTAATTTTGTACATAAAAAAAAAAAAAAACCTTTATTAAGGTAACTATGAATTTTATTCCCACTTAAAATTTAGGGGTTGTTAGAACGTTTCATGTCTAAGTGGAGATATTATATAACCTTAGTAAATTTTATGTAATTAAATAATAATTATATATTATTTATTAAATAAGGGTTAAAAACATGTTTAAATAAATCATAAAACATAAATTGTTTATTACTTTTTAGTTATTTAAAATGTTCTAAGGATGGATGGACCCATTGGTTACAATGGTCACCTCACTTCACTTTTCACTATAAATAGGGTTTTACCATTATTGTTTACATAATTTATATATTAAAACATACTCAGGTGATTATAATGTTTTTTGTAAATATTTGAGAGGAAGTGAGAAGTAATAAGTATGCATTGGGTAAATGTTTCTTAATTAATGAATATCACTTTATAGGTTTTGTACCTTTTTAGGTTTTCTAATGCTATTTGCTATGTCATGGGTTCATTGATATGGACATGTATGCATTTTTATTCAATATAATTCTATATGTTTCCTTTTTATCTATGTTATATATGTATTTCTTCATGTTTTCTTTCACAACACACCCCTGATAGCTTCAGATACTCAAATAGCAAAGTAAATCTCACACTCAACATAAATACAACCACAATCAATGAACTAGATTGAAGTGTGACTTTGTCCACCCTAGTGTAGTCATATCCTAGCACATCAAAAAAAAAAATTAGATGTGACATAGTTCACAAATCTCACCAACTAATTTTATGTCATCGATCTACTTACATAGTTAATACAAGTTATATCCAAGCTAGTTTTTCATATTATATTATTATTTTTAGCTAATTTTAGTTTTTATATTTTAATATATTTTAAATTTAGATTTTGTATATTTTTAAATATAAATCAAGATTTAAATAGTTTATATTTTATTACATTTAATTGGTAAATTAGAATAACACATTAAAAACATAAAACTCCAAAACTATTCCTCATAATCTTGTATAATGCTCCATATATGGCTCAAAATTTTCAATTTAAATCACATAATTTAACTTAGTCTACTCAATCTATTTAATTTGAATCAAATAATATTAACCGTAATGTAAGCTATATGTCTATTATGGTCTGAATCTTTACTACAATCCCAATATATTCCCCTTTTTTGATATGAGGGATGAATCCTATGAATCACTCATCTCAAAATAAATATTTATATGCACCATGTGTGATCTATAATAATATAATCATGTAAAATATGTATAAAAATATGATAATACATGCCACCATAGAAATATTTGATCATTAAAGCACATATAAAACATGTGATTCAAGTCAATGAACATATAAGTTTCATTGTCTAAAAGATATATCCATTAAGCATGCAGTGATAAGAATCATAATATATGCATGATAAAAATCATGAAATTAAAAAAAAAAGTATGCATGAGATAAATAATTAAACCAAGCTCATAGTAATGATCATATATGTAGCCATACACAAACACAAAATATCGTAATCAAAGATAACATAAGTACACAAGAGATGACATGAAATAGACATAACATGTCCATGACTCATACTAAAATATCCTTTAACACAAATAACACACAATATGATATATATATATATATATATATATATATATATATATATATATATATATATATATATATAATCACTCATCAAACACATAGTATATTATAGATCAATGATCAAATATGTCATAATCATCAATATCAAGCACACATAGAGAAATTGATGTTAGTTCACATAATCCACCAATGCCATCTTATAGTATATTAAAAAACAATATCAATACAAAATAAAACTATATAAAGTACAAGTAAGATAAATTCATGTGTTAAAGTCTTATGATCAATTTATTAGTAAATAGATATATAACCTTATATGTTTAAGAATGGCCACCTAACATATGCATGCCACCAATGTAGAATGTTTACCCGAGGTGTAATAATGTCACACATTTATATGTCCATGTATCATATGTAACCTATATATCCTACATCCCACACATGTATAATGTAAATATCATATTCATATCAAGTAGATATGTAATTCATCCTGTATATTATGAATAACATTAATCAGTTAATGTGTATTAGTAAAAAAATGTCATGAATAGGTCCTTATTTTATGTTTTTTTATTTTTCTTAATTGAATAATGTTTTGACTAACATATGATCTCTTCAAAGGGATGATCATGTATAGATCCAAAATTAAATAGTTAAAATATTACATGTTATGGGTGAGATTAACAAGCATATCTCAAATCATAAAATTGATCATGCAATGAAAAATATCAAGCATCATCATCATCATATTAAACATGATCATGTAAGCATTGCATACCTCTAGTGGCCATAATAATGTGAATGCTCCATCATATATTAGGAGAATGCCCTGGTACTAATTTTGAAACACACTAACAAGGTCTTTTTAAAACTATTATAAGATTAGATAAAATAGATAACATGTAATAAAATCAAATAGATCATTGATGTAATGAATGATAGAGAATAAATCATTGAAGAAATTCAATCACTTTACTTTTATTTGCATTTATAATTTTAACCTATGAAATTTGTATTTTAGGTTGTTATGGAGGTGGCTAAAGAAATTTCTTAGGCTAAATGGTTTTATTTAAAATAATAATTGATATTATAGCCACTTGGTTTCTATAGATATAATTCAAGCATTAATGTACAAAAGTTTCAATTTTTCATATATTATGTATCCATGGACATCCAAATATAATTTTATATCCACCTATTTTGATAAAACTAATAAATATTAGTTATAGCTATAGTCCCTACCATAAATGGAAATAAAATACCCCTAAAAGGGTTTTTATCTCTTTCTATCAAAACATTTTAATATATTTTTTTACTAATCAAGTCTTGATGTGTATCTCCAAGACTAGTAAGCAATGCTATAGTGCATAATTTTTCATCTAACTCCTTATCCATCACAACATTATGCATAATATGTGAGTCAATGAAATCATTATGAAAAAAGGTGAATTTGTAGAATCATTATCAAAAAATTCATACTCATTAAATGTGATTTTAGGTAATTGTAGATGTGTGATTTTAAGTGTACCATAATAATATTTATAGGATGATCATCCTCAGTTATAGAATCATAATACGTTAAAGGAGTATATGAATTTTAAGTCATATGTACTTAAGGATTACTCTTGGTTTCTTATACCTCATGTTTTGAAAATGGGTTAGGAAATAGCTTAATCATTGTACCAAGTTATGAAACAGAGTCATTCATAGGTTTGATAACATTATTGAGATCAATAGTGTTGTTCTCTATTAAATCATGTATCTTATGTCTCAATCCAAAAATTTATTAGTTAATGTCCTACACATGTGAAAATTAGAATATGCATTGATATAAAACCCCCTAGTTTATGCCTTAATCATATCAACCTCCATTGGTAGAGGGAGAGATAAGAGATTAAACTTGATTAACTTTTGTAACAACTTATAAGAGGTTGTAATAATCATGTAGTCTTCCTCCTTTGAAAATCCATATTAATAGGTTGTGAAATTGCATTGGCCATTGTTTTATCCTCATTTTTAGTATCATTGACATTGGACTTAAAAGATGGTTTTATCTTAAATTTATCACTATAATATATGAGAGGATTGGTCTAATACTTTAAGGTTTTTTTATAATTTATTTTAATTTCATAGTATTTAACCATATGACAAATGACATTTAAAGATGAAAAGAATTAGATCATAATATACTCATGGATATGTCAAGATATGATATTTTTTAATATGTATTTAAGTCAATTAACAACCATAAGATTTGACAAATTTTAAATCATAGTCAGAGTGAAGCACATAGCCACTAGTTAGATCATAAGGTCCTTGATTGTCTTTTACATTTTGAGAATAAGATACATTTTCATTGATATTTATGGAGAAGTGAGTTAAGAATTGGTTAGATAAATGATTCAAATAATCTAGTAATTAGAGAGGAAGGTCATAAAATCATTTTAAGGAATAGTTCTTAAGGTTCTTGGTAAGTTTATTTGTTAGTGTCTTATTTGTATATGTATAGTTTAAAAATGAAACTTGTAAGGATATGATATGCTTTTCTAGATCACCTTTAACATTGATTAGTTTAATATTAGGAAATGAATACTATCGGCAATGGAAAAGTGAAATACATAGTACGAAATGGTTGTGTAATAATTTTTGAGATTTTTTCAAATAACACAATTTATATGAACCTTGAAACATTAAATTAACCATAGCCTAAATATTTATCAAATTACATATAAGATATTCACTAGTCAGTACATCAGATTTACTAGAAAAAATTGGTGTCACATTATTTATAAAACTAGGTGGAAAATAAGTATGTTTCATAGGGATAACCATAAAAACATGAGTAGGTTGTGTTTACCCCACACTAGGTGTATGCATCACTTATGTAATCATAAGTTTTTACACATTAATAGTATTGGTTATAAGAATGATATGAACACCTATTGTAGGATACATGCCTTTAATATATGGATTAGTTTCATTTAAAATTTCAACATGTCATTCCTCAAGTGTGGTTTCCTTAACAAGTTTTTCACTCTTGAACTCTAGGATAAAATTCAAAATAGTATCTATGTATTTACATTACTTATTAATCCTATTTAATTTTTTAAAGTTCTTATAATTATTTAGGATTTACACCATTAAACACATTGGGATTATTCTACTATGATTTTCATCATTATATTACATATCATATTTATTATAATTTTCAAGATAAAACATAACACCACTGATAACACATTCATTTACATATATGCATTCCACATAAATCTATGTCTCTCTAGAATAAGAAAAATGTATATCATTATTTTAAACCATATTAATTACCACAAAAACATGAGATTGATTCAATGGAATTTGAATATTATCAATTACAAACTAAATTAATATATAACTTTGGTGTATAGGTAAAAGATATCTAACATTCTTAGATGGCATAAGATACACACATGAAAGCACAAAGAAATATTAGGGAAAAGGGGAAATCATAAATTATATATGAAATTCAAACCTTAATAGAGGATAAATATAAAATTATAAGAAGTATAAAACCCTAAAGTAGAAGAAACCTAAGATATTTTCATGTATATTTTAATGATTGAGTTCACAAGAATATTTTACTTTTTTTAGATTACTTTGATCTAAATAATTTAAAACTAGTGATAATTTAGAATAAAAAAATATAAAAAATAATACCATAATATTAATGGAGAAATTGATTAAAATGATATTACACTTAAAATATTTGAAATTTTAAAAATAAGGTGGGGGAATGTACTTATATTTTATAATATTTTATTGATCAAAATAATTATCATTGATTTTGGTAATGTCATGTGTATTATCTATCACTATTAAAATAAAAAAATAATTACTCAAATGCTTTTGAGATGTTTTTTTTGTGAAACTATGATGCTTGTGTTAACCAGTACAATTCAAGTATTATATGAATTTTACCTATAGAATGTTTAGGTCTATAACTCCTTATATGCCTATGAATACACTTATAGATATTTCTTACGGGTATTCTTACCTTTAGTATTATGCACTAATATTTTTTTCTTTATCATTCCTTTGAAACCCTAATTACACTTTCAAAAAAAATATGACTTTGAAAAATGAGTTATCTCTTTGGGTTGGGCAAACCCAACCACTCCCTATTGAGTGATCAGGTATTACATATGATCTAACACTATAAAAAGGGATCAAACTACACATAATTATCCCACATATGTATGTTAGAAACATCATGATCAATCTATAATGCAATGAAATGTTTGTATTTTGATACTTGGCTCTATGGTTTCCTTTGAGAGGTTTTTTAGATTTTTATTTTTTTATGATAATGTCTCTAGATATTTTTATTGTATTTCTCAATTAGTGATCAATTAATCACCCAATTATCCAATTTTTACCAAGTGAGTATAAATTTAAGATTAATTTGTATTTTTTACTAACTATTATCAAATTTATGCTATTAGCAACCCATGGAACATGTGTAGGTTGACCTAATGGAGACTTACCAATTTAGAGAATAGATATTTAATGTTAATGGGCACTTTAATAGAGGAAAAAACCTATGATAACTCATAGTTGTGAAAATGTTATTGATACTATCTTGGGAATGAAAATCAATGATCTCAGATATGAAGAAGTTGTATAGGATTTTATAAGGTTCTTATTTAAGCCATCATTTCATTAAATTTGCACATATTTTAGTCTAGATTAAAACCCAAAACTATCTTTATTGTCTTTTATATTATCAAATATTGGAATTAATTTTTTATATAATTGGATTCTAGTTTAGAGGATTTCATAATTAGATATCATATTTATTGATCCCAATTTAAGGTTTATGAAATTCTATGCTAAAAAACTAGATTATCAAGCTTGATTTGTTGAATTAATTCAATTTTTATTGAAAATAATATCAATAATTAATATTTTATTTTGATATAATTGACTCAAAATTAGCCATGATAAATTGAAACACATTTATCATAATTTTTTATTTTTATTAGCTTACCTATAAGTGCATGAAAAATATCATAAATACCCATCTAATATTTAGTGTGGTGAAATTATCATAAATATCTATATAATGTTTAGAGTAGACAGATTATAAACAAATAAAAGTGCAAGAAAAAACATCACAAATATCAATGTAACATTTAGTATGGTGAAATTATCATAAATTTATTTGTAACATTTAGTGTGGACAAGCTATGACAAATAAATCTAAGTAACATTTAAATATAAAAATTATCATACATAAGATTAATGCAACATCTAGTGTGGACAAATAATGTCCAACGAAAGTATAGGTAAAATATCAAAAATATCCATATAACATTTAGTGTGGTGAAATTATCAAAAATATATTTGTAATGTTTAATTTTAAAAATTTATTACAAATAAATCTATGTAACAATTTAAACATCAAAATTGTCATACATATAATTAATGGAACATAAAATTGATTGAAAATAGCCATAATATAATGTTTATTTTATTCTCATACCATAAATATAAGTCTGTGTAAATTAAAAAAATATAATAAGTGTTAAATTATTATCACAAATTGTAGGAAAAAATATTTACCACAATTATCTTAAGTTTAGAAAACTTATTACAAATAATTTGTTTATTGAACACTGGGTGCAATCTATTGAAAAATTACCTTACATCTTTGACATATGTTATGCATATCAAAACTAGTAATAAATCATGTAAAAAGTAATTGTATTTAGATAAATAATTATTAAAGTTTTTGTAATGAATATTTTTATTGTAAGATGCATTATTAACATTGTATTGAATTAATTGTATAGACCTCTTTTATATTTGCAAACTAACTCTAGTGCTTTATAGAATATTAGAGAAATTCCAAAACAATTATAATCAACTCTTTGAATTGAGCCAAATTATTAGTAGGTATATATAAACTAAAATCTATTTAATTTTAATGTTTTTTATTGAAGATTTTAAATCATAACTTCAATCATGATTTTGAAATTAGCTAATTCCCCTATCCCAATTTTAAAGCTACATAAACAACTGCACAATAATTCGCTTAAGCTTGGTTAGAGGAACTAATATTTATTTTTGATTTCATTGTCCCCTATTATGTTAAACTTATTTGTGATGACTAAATTTTTATGAGCTATATAAATTAAAACACCATTCAATTCGAACACAAATCTATATTTATCATTGCACTTTTTAATATAAAAATAATAAATTATTTTAAATTAAGTCATTAAGATCAATTATATATAGTTAATAAACTTTCATATAAATATGTAAGAAAAATCTCATTTAAATAGTCATTTGAATATCCAAGAGCAGTTTTATCTAAATATAAATTTTAACCAAAGTCAAATATTTATATAGGTTACTATAAAAAATACAAAGTAATAGGTTGTAATAAATTTTATATAAAGGTTGATGCAACCAGAACAAAGTGTTAATTTGATATAAAAAATATAATCTACGTAGTTTCATCTAATATTATAAATTTTAACGATAGTCACATATCTATATAGGTTATTGTGGCATGCCTATTTTTTCATAAAATAGACATGATAATCACCATCTTGCATGTAATTAGGCCCAAGAGGTATAACCCCTCATTTTTTATAGTGATTATCTTTGACAAAAATGACTATGAAATTATGACTTATGTGTTTTGATCAAGAATTATGTTGTTAAGTCATGTCCAACTAAGGTGTGCAAGCATTTATGAAGGCTTTTTCATGAGTTGGGAACCATGAAAAAAACCTATTATCAATATTATCAATATGAATTGTAGCTATCCTACTTATATTTATATAATGACCTTGTTGTGGGTAAAGAATTTTGTTATCTTCCTAATTGGATATCTTGATAAACCAAGGTGTATCTAATTAATAATGTTTGTTTTTAAGACCTTGGGAAAGATCATATATGTATAAAATATTCTTTAGCCTTTTTGGGATTTTTTAACCAAATTGATAGATTGATTTCCTTACTAAAATCCTTATCTTGAGTGACTTTTTAAAAAGTATTATGTCTCACTTTGTAATCAAAAGGTGTAGTGAATTAATGGATTGAGCTTGTGCAAATATGAGTGGAAATCAAATAAATAATTGTGAATTTGTTATTGGGAATAACAATATAGATAGATTATATGCTCATAGGAAAAAGGAAATGTGCCCTATCCTACATGAAGGCCTTATTCGATTAATCGAAGGCTATTGCAAGTATAATGCAATGGTAAAGTACCCTAACCAGGGGAAAAATAAGGAGTCAGGGAGCAAAAAGAGTGAAAGTGTAAAAGGGAAAGGCAAAATCAAGCTCCCTAGCGCTAAAAATTAGAATGTAGAAGAAGATACTGAACGGGAGAGAATTGATAAACCCAGGGAGGAAAATTTGGAGGAAGAAGAAGGAACTAAAAGTTGGGATACAAACTCTAATGAGGATGAAGAATGTCCTGAGAAGAATGAAAAAGAAGATGTCAACATAGAGGAGGATTTTGCAAATAGAATAGAAGATACGGAGGAAAATCAGAAAGTGTCAAAGGATGAATTTGTCTAGGATGGCCCTGTTGAGGACCCTACTTTAAGAAACGAAAAGGAAACTACAGTTCAAGATGATAATCAAGAAATGGACATGGAAATTCAAACTGGAATTAAAGAACAGGATCAAAAGGGTCGAGAGGATATCTTTGAAGAAGCCAGGAATAGTCCCAATAAAAATTTTGAGGAATGGAGAGAGAAAAAATATAATGATGAAACACACACACCAATGACTTGGGTCAATTGCAAAGCAGAGGCATCTTTCCAACTTGATTCTTGGACATGTAGGGAGATCATGGATCTCAAAAGGAAAGTGGAAACTATGGAAGATACTCTAAAAGTTGTATGGAACAAAATTAACAATATGGAAAATCAGATAAGAGATATCCCAGTCAAGCTCAAAACCTATGAGAATAACCTCCGGGAACTCATCAAGGACAACAGAATGAAAATGGAGGAAGTTACGTCCAATATTTGTGTTGCTGCTATCAATATTAGAAAAAGAGCTAACGAGGAGACCAAAGCCTTAGAGGGACCTAGCAAAAGGATGAGACAAAGTTCAAGAAAGAAGGCTACACAAGAGGGAGCCATACTGGTAGCAACCACTACTCAGGATACTATTGTGAAAGGAAAAGAAACTATGAAAATGATATTGGAACTGGATGAATAGTCTGGTTCCTCTTGTTGGTTATGTAAACTGGTCCTGTTTAATGGTTTCTTTTTGTAATCTTTTGCCTATGGTGTAGCCAGATCTTTGTTAAATCTGGGTTTTGATCTGTAGTCTTTCTAGTGGTTTCAGGTCCATTTAAAACCTATTTTTGCTACTTCTTTGTAGTAGTTTTTAGGCTTTGCCTGTGGTCTTGGACGCTCTTTCTTTCTTTCCTTGTACTAGGGTTTTGGGGCCCCTTCAAAACCTATTTTTACCTTAATCTAAAATAATATAGATAGATTGTTTATATCTATATGGTGATGTTTTTTGAGTTAAAAAGGATGCCTTGTGAAAATTTACCTTTGGTATTAGCAGTTGAGTAAACTACCTAATATAAACCTTCCTTTTAACAAGATCATCTAAAAATTAAATAATTATTTTATTAGAAGCGTAACTCAATTGTTATAATTATATAAAGGCATGAAGCCTTTAGGTTTGACTAAGGTCACTCTTGTTAAGGCTTAATCATTTAATAAGGTCCTATATACCAACCCTTTGATGTTGAGTTTTTACTTGTCAAGTAAATATCTTGTTGTTCTCTCATCTTTAATGGGATGAATTATGCCTTGGGCCTTACTAATCAAATTGTTTAGTTGAGACTTTAAATTGGTCCTTGTTATGAGTAGATCCATTTTTAATTTAAAGATTCCTTTGAAAAGTTGACTCTCTTAGAATGTTTGCATATTTGGTTAAACTAATGAGAATATTGGTTTAGTTTCAAAGGAGTATTTTTCCTAGGCACCTTCTTACTCCATCATTTATGTGATGCATACTTAGCTTAGCAAAATTATTATAAGGAAGAAAGACTCTATCTAAATTAAGTAGTTGAAAGTAACCTACATAAGAATTTATATTACCTTAGTAGATCCCTAACTCTTAGAGTCATCTCTAAGTTTAATTTTATCTCAAGCCTTAGTCAATTTAGGATTTCAACTACACCTAGTTTTGCCTTCATCTAGACCATAATATTTTGGCATGATTCCTTGAATAAATTTTTGACTCAGCTTGGCAATGCTCTTTTATAAAAGTGAAGACCCCATCTAGACCCTAAAATTAATAAAAATTAACACATGCATTTATTTAATTTCTTTAGCCTTTAACTTTTAGTTGAGCTACCCTGTGTAGTAATTTGTCTTAGCTAAAGTGGCTTGGGTTTCTCTTCATGAATTTTTGACTTAGATAAATAATTATTCTGTCTTTTTTTTCTATTTTTCATTAGTAATTTTCATGACTCTTGATTAGTGGTTCAAAGGAAACTACATGTTACCATCTCACTAAACTTAAGAGTGATGTTAGTATGATCTGATATAAGGTCAGTGCTTGCATAAAAGATCATTACATAGAAGATAGTATTATTCTCCCATGTATTATGATTTTTTATACATCGACATGAGTATATGTCTCCTAATTGTTGGGGGATCAAACCAACAATAGATTACACTTGTGAAAGCAATAAACGTGGAAATAAATTAGATAGATAAGTAACTGAAATGATAAATAGCACAGAACAAGATATACAAGAAAACACCCTGAAAACTTGTATTGAAACTCTTTACAATAGGAATACAATATGAAGAAGCTTCGTTCTTCCACACCTCTCTCAGATGCACACAAGATCTCTCACTAGATCTCTATTCCTCAAGAGCTCACTCTCAAGTACATTCAAATCCAACAACCTGGATTGATGCAACTCTATACTGTCCTTCAAACATTCACAATGTTCTACTCTTACAGTTCTACACACACTCTACAATTCTAAGCTAAGAAGATCTTCCTACATATAGAAATAGGGAAACTTGAGCATGCTCTTACAACAAACAGTTAAGCCTCTTGAACAAGGGCTCTAAAAATAGTATTGCTAACAATAGAGACGCAAGCTTGAGTCCACGACTCAAACTTATCATGCAAACACTCGCTGCCGTCCACGAAAATAGATTTCTGGACACGCAGGTAACCGACATCGGTTCCTGCCTGTTCGCCTGTGACTGTCGCCGGTCGACCATATCGCTGACGTCGGCGCCTCTGCAACTGCTACTAATCGACGTCGGTCGCTCCTGACCGACGCCGGCGTCTGTGTAGACCCGAACCTGTTTAAGTATGCTCCTTGGTGAAGCTTTTAGCTCCACACCCTAACAATCTCCCACTTGGAGATAAACCAGCTGCACCAACCTGTACAGCATCATCTTCTTGCTCCTCCATCTTCAACTCAATCATGAAGACCAATAGAAGTTGAATGAAGATTCAACTTCTCCATCGTAACCGGCTTTGTTAGCATATCAGCAGGATTCTTGTCTGTATGAATTTTCTCCAGCTTTAACTCACCATCTTCCAATACCTGCCGTATGAAGTGGTACCTTAGCTGTATGTGCTTGGTTCTAGAGTGAAACGCTGAGTTCTTGGCCAAATGGATTGCACTCTGACTGTCACTGTACAATCTGCAACTCCCATGCTCCCTTCCAAGCTCTTCCATGAACCGTGTCATCCATATCATCTCCTTGCTAGCTTCTGTAGCTGCAATGTATTCTGCTTCTGTAGTTGACAAGGCTACAACCTTCTGCAACTTAGATATCCAACTAACTGCCGATCCACCTATAGTAAAAACATAACCTGTGGTGCTCCTCCTGCCATCCAAATCCCCTACCATATCTGAATCTACATAACCATGTAGAGAAGTATCTGAACCTCCATAGCATAGGTGCTTGCTGTTGGTTCCTCTCAGATATCTAAGGATCCATTGAACCGCTTTCCAATGTTCCTTACCTGGATTGGCCATATACTTGCTTACTACTCCCACTGCTTGGGCAATATTTGGTCTAGTACATACCATTGCATACATCAAACTCCCTACTGCGGAAGAATATGGAACTGTAGTCATGTACTCTACCTCATCATGTGAATTAGGACATTGTTCTTTGCTTAGCTTAAAATGTCCAGCCATAGGTGTACTCACCGGTTTTGCATCCTGCATATTAAACCTCTCCAACACCTTGTTCACATAATCTTCTTGAGACAATATCAACCTGTGATTTTTCCTGTCTCTCCTAATGCCCATGCCAAGGATCTTCTTAGCTGCTCCCAAATCCTTCATGGCAAACTTTTGAGCTAACTTCTCCTTGAGCTCAGAGATATCCTGCATGTGAGACCCTGCAACCAGCATGTCATCTACATACAACAATAGAATAATATATCTACCGTTATCAAATCTCTTGAAATATACACAATGGTCTGATTGACACCTACTGTAGCCATGCTCAGTCATAAACCTGTCAAATTTCAAATACCATTGCCTTGGAGCTTGCTTGAGGCCATACAAGCTTTTCTTTAACCTGCACACAAATTTCTCCTTACCCTTGACCTCGAAACCTTCTAGCTGTTCCATATAAATTTCCTCATCCAAATCTCCATGAAGAAATGCTGTCTTAACATCTAGCTGCTCGAGATGCAAATCCTCAAAAGCAACCAAAGACAATACAACCCTTATTGAAGTCATCTTAACAATAGGAGAAAAAATTTCACCAAAGTCAATACCTGGCTTTTGTGCAAATCCTTTTACCAATAATCTGGCCTTATATCGCATCTGACCATCCTCACTTTCCTTCAACCTATAGGTCCATCTGTTCTTCAGTGTTCTCTTACCAGCTAGCAATTCAACCAAATCCCATGTTTGGTTCTCTCTTAAGGACTCCATCTCCTCAACCATGTCACGCTCCCACTTACTCCTGGACTCCACCTGTAATGCTTCTTCAAAACTTTCTAGTTCTCCACCATCGGTTAGCAATAAATAATATAAGGAAGGAGAATATCTAATTGGAGGCTTACTTACCCTTTCAGACCTCCTGGTGGGTGTCTTGGACTTGTTTTCAACAATCTGTCCACCCAATTTTTCTGACAGTGACCGACCTCGGCCACCTGTAGACCTGTCACTCGCCGTCGTTGGTTCTTCCTGACCGACCTCGGTGCCTGGTCTGCCGACGTCGGTCTCTGTATGACCGACATCGGTTTCTGTACTGCCGACGCCGGTTACAACCCTGCCGACGTCGGTCTCTGTGTTTTCCTGCAAGTGATTATTTCTTTTTCCCGTGAGCTCATTTTGGACCATAACTTCATCCAATTCACTATTGCTCTACCCAGATTGATCCAGCTTCCTTATCTGATCACTGTACATCACTCTTTCATTAAAAACAACATCACAGATCCTGATTACCTTGTTAGTTCCTAGATTCCAAAATCTGAAACCAAAATCATCTGAGCCATAGCCTATAAACGTGCACCTCATAGACTTAGGATCAAGCTTCTTTCTATTTTCCTTATCTATATGCACAAAGGCTTCACTACCAAAAACTTTGAGATATGAAAGATCTACCTTTTTACCTGTCTATGCCTCTTCTGGAATTCCACCATCCAGAGCTGTAGAAGGTCCTCTGTTAATCAGGTACACTGCGGTGTCAACTGCTTCTGCCCAAAACTCTAAGGGCAACCCTGCATGCAATCTCATACATCTTGCACGCTCCATGATAGTTCTGTTCATCCTTTCAGCAATACCATTCTGCTGAGGTGTCCTTGGAACCGTCCTTTGCCTACGGATTCCTTGTGTATAACAATACAATTTGAACTTAAGACTGCAGAACTCACCGCCATTATCAGATCTCAAGCACTTTAACTTTCTGCCTGTTTCATTCTCAACCATGGCTTTCCAAAACTTAAAAGTCTCAAAAACATCAGATTTCTTTTTAATACAGTAGATCCATACCTTTCTTGTGGCGTCATCTATGAATGTAACATAGTACCGTGATCCACCAATAGAGGCTACCTGAGCCGGTCCCCACACGTCTGTGTGAACAAGCTGCAACTTCTGCCTTTTCTTAGTAGACCCGGTCTTGAGAAAACTAACCCTTTTCTATTTCCCAAATACACAGTGCTCACAAAACTCTAGATCCATACTTTTCAAATCTGAAAGCATACCTTTAGACTTAAGTATTGACATCCCCTTCTCACTCATGTGGCCAAGCCTTGAGTGCCACAATTTGCAATCCACACCTGAAGTAGATAAAACTGAAGGAGATTTGTTAGTAACACAATTACACAAGTAGAGAGTACCTTCTCTCTTACCTCTGGCCATAACTAGTGCACCCTTGGTCACCTTCCAAGAATCTGCTGTGAGAGTTACTGTACAACCCTCATCACCTAGCTTACCTGCAGAAATCAAATTTCTCTTCAAACTAGGAACATGCATCACTTCTCTCAACACCCATGTGTTGCCATTCTGCATCTTCAGCTGCACTTTACCTTTGCCAATAATCTTACAAGGCTCATCATCCCCTAAGTATACTATTCCAAAATCTCCATGGATATAGTCACTGAAATACTCTCTGTTAGGGGTAGCATGGAAAGAAGCACCAGAATCTAATACCCAAGATTCTATGTTATTATGCAAAGAGAAAATTAAAGCATCCTGTGCAATACCTGCAACCTTGGCTTCTTCCTTTCCTTCGTGTTGGTTGTCCTCCTTGGGCTTTGACCAACAATCTCTGCTTATGTGCCCCATCTTTCCACAGTTCCAGCATTGTGGCTTCCTGCCATTCCTGGATTTGGATCTTCCTCTCACCTTAGACTTAGATCTTGATCTCCTCTTGCTCTTTTCTTTTTGCCTTCCCCTGCTCTCAAAATTTAAAGCGTTCCCAGATGTCTCTTCTGTGCTTTTCCTGCGTATTTCCTCATTCAAGATAACGCTAACCACATCTTCTACTTTCAAAATATTTGATGCAGATGCAGTATTAGAAACTGCCATTACTAAGCCATGCCAGCTTTTGGGCAAAGAACATAATATCAAAAGAGCTTTTATTTCATCTTCAAATACAATATTGACAGAACTTAACTGATTAACAATTCCATTGAAATCATTTAGATGAGTAGAAACAGATCCACCTTCATTCATATGCAAATTAAATAATTGCTTCATAAGATATACCTTATTTGAAGCTGAGGGTTTTTCATACATATTTGCTAACGTGGTCATCAACTCTACCGTTGTTTTTGCCTGTGACAAATTACATATCACAGTGGAGGCCAGACTCAGTCTTATAGACCCAAGAGCCTTTCTGTCAAGAACTTCCCATTCTTCATCCTCCATGTCCTTGGGCTTCTTTGCTATCCCACCTAACGGTAAGTAGAGATCTTTCTGATACAGATAGTCCTCTATCTGCATTCTCCAATGTTGGTAGTTCTTGCCATTAAACTTTTCCATTCTCAGCTTACTTTCTTTTGCCATTGCTTCTCCCACTCAAACAGAAATTCCTGCAGAAACACCTGTGAGCAACCTGTAATCTGTAACCTATAACCTGTAACCTGGCTCTGATACCACTTGTTGGGGGATCAAACCAACAATAGATTACACTTGTGAAAGCAATAAACATGGAAATAAATCAGATAGATAAGTAACTGAAATGATAAATAGCACAGAACAAGATATACAAGAAAACACCTTGAAAACTTGTATTGAAACTCTTTACAATAGGAATACAATATGAAGAAGCTTCGTTCTTCCACACCTCTCTCAGATGCACACAAGATCTCTCACTAGATCTCTATTCCTCAAGAGCTCACTCTCAAGTACATTCAAATCCAACAACCTGGATTGATGCAACTCTATACTGTCCTTCAAACATTCACAATGTTCTACTCTTACAGTTCTACACACACTCTACAATTCTAAGCTAAGAAGATCTTCCTACATATAGAAATAGGGAAACTTGAGCATGCTCTTACAACAAACAGTTAAGCCTCTTGAACAAGGGCTCTAAAAATAGTATTGCTAACAATAGAGACGCAAGCTTGAGTCCACGACTCAAACTTATCATGCAAACACTCGCTGCCGTCCACGAAAATAGATTTCTGGACACGCAGGTAACCGACATCGGTTCCTGCCTGTTCGCCTGTGACCGTCGCCGGTCGACCATATCACCGACGTCGGTGCCTCTGCAACTGCTACTAACTGACGTCGGTCGCTCCTGACCGACGCCGGCGTCTGTGTAGACCCGAACCTGTTTAAGTATGCTCCTTGGTGAAGCTTTTAGCTCCACACCCTAACACTAATACATGTCTAGTTTAGTATAGTTTTTTTTATTGTTTGTTACCCTAAATATGTGCCATAAACTTTTTTTTGTAGTAGATTAGATTTTACTTTGTTGTAATTAGAATAGAGTGAACATTTTAAACCTCAATAATCCATTAGGGTGGTTGTTAAATTATGTTAGAATGTAGGCTTTGGAACTCTTCCTAGCATGATATTTTATGACAAGTGATCCACTAATCGGGTCTAGTGGATGCCTGTATTGGTCATGCTCCTACTTAATAAGGGTATCCCAATCAAAAGTGTAGGTATGATCTATTTTATCCAATATAGGATTAATTCATAGATATGATGCATTTACAATTGCATACATTATGGTAAAATTGATGTGAACTAACCCTTGCAAGATTTGTTCACTTTTACTTCATTTATTTCATTCTTTTGATCATCATTTTTATCATATATTTTGAAATACTTGATCGATTTTATTGACCCAACTTTTTGTCTCTATCCATAGGTTTCTAGGAATAAGAAATTGGATCAACCCCATTGACCTAGTATAGGTTTTGTAGAGTAAATTTTACACTACGATGCATTCAAACTCTCAGTCGAGCACCACAATTTTGGTTCCTGTGCACCTTGGGCAAAGCAATAGAATTTTGAAGTAAAGGGCTGATTCATTTCACCCAAGTGTCAAAGTGCAGTAGAGGCCACCAAGTGTCATTGTCTGAGTGCTGGTCCTCTTTATTTCCCTTTTTCTTTCCTTCACTTTATTTTGCCTGAGTATTGTATTCACGTGGAAGCTGCCAAGTGTCGCTTTCTAACACACGGAGTCAGCCAGCTGGCATCCTCCGAGCCCCTATTTGTAAATTTTTAGAGAATCATGGATCGTGCCACATAACTAATAGCAACTAACTGGAAAGCACCAGGTGGTAGAAGTGAAAGGCCCTGAACTAATTTTTCAAAGAATGGTAGAGGTCACCACGTGTCTACTTCTGAAAGACTTTAGTTCAATGCCTAGGTTTGATACTTTGGTCTAAAAGTTAAAGGCATCATTATATTTTGTTTAAGTGTTATAAAGTAGCAGATGCTTCCAAATGTCACTCTCTAAGCCCTCTCTACTTCATCCCTAGGAAAAGTGGAAGCCACCACATGCCCTTAACTAAAGCAGCAAAAGATGCCACGTATCTTCCTTAAAGCCATGGGAGCCTCCACATGTTGATGACTGAGAGATCATCTTCAAGTTTCATTGCTAAATAAAGATTATGGTGGGCCTAAGATGTTACTTCAAAAGCCCACAAAAGCTACCAAGTGTCACCATTCGTAAGAGCCTGATATGTGTCCCAAGTGATACTACAACATAGCCAAAGAAAATCAGAGAGAGTCGTGTGTCTTCAATGAATCTGGTGGAAAGCACCAAGTGTCATTTTCTAGTGCCCCTTAAGTAATATGAGGATTATCAAGAAATTGGCTAAGTGTTTTCTCCCATTTCAAAGCATTTTGTGTATCTGTTGTTGCAAAGTGAAATGGAGGGAAAATCAACTAAAGTTAATTTTAGTAGATGGAATAGTTCATCAGGTAGATTTTTGGATCCCCCAAAGCATCAAAGGCACCATCTATTTTGTCCCCTATGAGTGAAGGACAGAGTGGAATTGCATGGGAAAGAAAGTGATGCAAGGAGACATCCGAGGCTATATAAGAAGAAAAATTGGAGAGGGGGGGAATTCTATAGTTTTAGATTTTTTAGAGTTTTGACCAATAATATCATTTGCTTTTGTTCCATTTTCCTAAGTTGAAAAGTTTATATGACTGTGTGTGTTTTTGCATCTTTTATATGATTGGAAGATTCAATAAGAAGATTGAATACTATGCCTTTGTTGATGTTATCTGTGTCAATTGCAAAGTAGTTTATACTATAGATTTTCTAGTGTTGTGATTGGAAATGTTATTTGCTTCTATCTCATTTTTTGGAGTCTAAATTTCTACATAACTATGCATGACTTCTGTACCTCTTGTGTGATTGAAGGATTCTATTAAGAAGATTGAACACTATGCCTTTGTTGGCAATTCATGTATCTCAGCAAAAGATTCCCTTGTTGTGAGCCTCTGTTTCTATTATTCCAATATTTTACATTGATCATGCACTTTTATGATCTTAAATGTAATAGAATCCTATAATAGTCACTCTTGCTCAAGTTAGGATTAGGATTACACTTAGGTGCATTGCCATAGTTAGGTTTTAATTCTTGCATTTTGCATTTTTGTTTAGTCTCCTATCCCTTTTCCCTAACACCTATAAAATAGAAGAGATGAGCTTCTTTAAAAACTAGAGGTTGTTTCAAGCCACATCATCCCATAGCTTGAAACTTCCCATTGTTAATTGGCTAGGATCTAGCACAATTTTATGCCATCAATAGTTTCTGGCATGCCCAGTGGGACTAGTCTTGAAGTTTTTGTCAAGACCGCATGAACTAAAGAGCTATGAGGAGTCAGAGCTGTGGACTAGTCCCCAGATCGTAATCTGCTACAAATCTAGGTATTCTTTTGCCACTTCTAGTAGTTAGTCCAAGAAGAAGAGCTAACCAATTTCTACCAGTACCAAACATGGGAGCCAATGTCCCTCCAAGAAATTATGTGAGCTAGAACACTGGTAGCCCCTTAATCCTCCCAATACCACCAGCTTTTTGGGACCCTATTCCAAGAAATGCTCTAAAGGCTCTACCTAAATTTAGTGGGCAAGACTCTAAAACACCTGTGGAACATCTTCAAGATGTATCATATGTTTGTGCCATACATGGTGTCACAAAGCACAATGTGGCCGTAAGGTTGTTAGCAGCCTCATTCAAAGGGAAGGCTTTAGAATGGTATTGGTCTTTAACCCCAAACACCATCTCTACATGGGACCAACTTGGAGATATATTTTTTGAAAGATTTGTAGAGAAGGGTGATAAGTCTTCCTTGTTACAGCAATTGATCACTATTCATAGGGGACCGCAAGAGGACATGACTAACTTCAATACCAAATTCCAAAAAACTTGGGACAAAATCCCTATTCCAGCTAAGCCACCCCCTGGTATGGCCATAGTATTCTATCTCAAAGATTTAAATTTAGATATATCTATTATGATTTAGTCACTGGAAGGACACACTTTGCCAACAACTTATGACCTTCCAGTCAGAGCTAAGAACCATTTAATTGATGCAAGAAAGCTACCTCCAAGGCCTCCCATTCCTATGTTCCCAAAAATCTCCTTACCTTTACCCCAAGAGGTTCCTAAAGCTATAATCCCCCCTGTGTCTATATATGCTTACCCTTCTCCATCTACGAAACAACTAGTCCCTGTTTTGTCATCCGAGATGGATGATATCAAGAGTATGCTAAGAACATTCTCCAATGAGCTAATTAATATGAAGAGGCAGCATAATGCTTTCCCCAAACCTCCTTATCAAGGCTATCAAGGAAATAGATTTTCATCCCAACCAAACCAGTATCAAGGCCCCCCAAGGTAAACCAACAATCAAATAGAAAATCAATTAGTTGCGGTTCCCACACCCTCACAGACCATTCCTCCCAACTTAAGCAGGGAGATGGTTCTAGGTCAGAATAATTATGTGGATGATACTAACACTTGGTGTTTCCCTTGAAATGATGTTCACACCCATAGAGATTGTCCTAGAGGTGATCTAAAACAAAGAGTGGCTAAGCAGAGAAGAATGGATGGTTAGTTTTCCAGTACCAGTGGCAATCAAGCCTACCAGTCTCCTGGCATGTAGAATTTGATCCTAGTAGCATAGGTGTAAGGAATGTCCTTACAACAAGGGGAAGAAATAGCCCCAAAACATGCTTTGTTTTCATGGGTTGAGGATGAAGAAGTATTTTTCTTGAACGAAGCATCTACCTCTCAAAGGCCAGTAGTGCAATCCGATTACTACACTAGATCAAAGAGGAGAATGGTGGAGCAGCCTAAGTTTGTAAGTGGTCAAGTCAAGAATAATCCTCCATCTCAGGGGCAAGGGAATGTTGTTGTTAGACAAGAAGTGCCTCAGTAGGTACAAGATCAAGGGATTCCTACCTAGATTCAAGAAAGAATGAGGTATCCCTATTACCAAAAAAAATAGTCTTTGGGACCAATCAACATAGTGGACCAATTAAAGAAAACTCTAGCACAAGTATTTATATGGGATATTTTAGCAATTCCTAAATAAAAGACACTACTATAAGAAGCTCTACAAGGGTGAAGGGCTCCTAAAGGTGTTGTTACCAAGGGAGGACTTGTTGGAAAGGAGAAGATCAAAGATACGGTTCCTCCAACGACAACAACCTTCATGAACAATGCAGTACAAGTAAGTAAATCCAAGCCAGAGCCTTTCTATTTAACTCTGATAGTTGGAAAGAAACTCCTATATAATGCATTGATAGATTTAGGAGCTAGTACCACTATGATGCCCAAGCAAATAGCTGATGCCTTAGAAATAAAATGTGAACACCTTGCAAAGGGAGTTATGCAGTTAGATGGTAAAATAGTGCAAACCATAGGGAGAATTAAAAAACTCCCCTTGTAGTTATACACATGTCCCAATATAATTGTTAACCAAGATATAGTTGTCATAGATATCCCTCTTAGCTTTGGTTTATGTTTATCTAGAGACTTTATGACAAAAATAGGAGGGTATATGTCTCTTGACTTGTCTCACCTCATTCTGAGAACCAGGTATGGTTCAAAGATGAAAATTTTGTCTAAACCACTATCCAAAGACCACATCACCAATGAACCAACAGCAAGATTAGGAGCATATCATGCCATGTTGAATAAAGAAGAAAGAAATTTTGTCGAGGAGCTAGGAGACTGGACTAAACATGATCAAGAAGAAGAAAATAGCCAATTGTAGGCTATGATGCATAGTGACCCGTATGGGAACTATGACTCTACTGGTTTACACACGTATGTCATTTTTGATGAGGATCAGGTGATCCCAAATGTTATAAGAGAAAAGGTACCTATTGCTCAATATTTAGAGCTCTAGACTTTGAATTTTGATGGGGCCAGAAGTAAACATGGTGATGGGGTAGGGATTTGTCTCACTGCTCCAAATGGTCATAGAATTTTAAGAGCTATTCAATTCTAATTTGCTTGCACTAATAATGATGTAGAATATGAATCTTTAGTACATGGGCTCTTGTTAGCCCAAAAAAATGGAATAAATAACCTAACATTAAAAGGAGATTTAGAGTTAGTGGTGAAGCAAATACAGGAAAAGGCAATGGCCAAGAATGTGAGAATGAGATCCTACAGGCATAAGATTTGGGATTTGATAGAAGATTTCAATGCTTTCAATATTGAGATAATCCCCAGAAGTTATAACATTGAGGCTAATAGGATGGCTCAAATTGGCTCATAGTTCAACCCAACAACTGGCCTATTGGTTAACAATGAGTCAGTAAAAGTTATAGTGAGGCCAACCATCCTAGACAATGATGAGAATTGGCAAGTGTTTGAAAATGATGCTCAAGTAGTCTCTTTCTTAAAACAATCAGATGAGTTTGTAGATCAGTTTCAAACTAAAATTGAAGAGGCATATGGTGATCAGATTATTCAATTAAGGACCAATAAGCTCCCCAAAGGATTAATCACCTTAAAAAATTTGTTTAACCTAGAGGATGTAAGCCTGGGAAAGAAAAGGTTCTAGGTAGATAAGGTAGACTATTCTGAAGTGGAGGTGAGTGATGGGAAAAGACTAAAGGTTAGAAATTCTACAACTCTAGAAGAAAAGGAAAGATTGATCGAGTTGTGCCAAAAGTATGATAGAGTCATAGCCTGGAGCTATGAAGACCTTCACAAATACAATAGAGACATTATCCAGCATACCATAGAATTGACTAAGGGATTCAAACCTATCAGATAGAAATAGAGACTAGTAAATCCAAGGATAGAGCCACTAATGGTAGATGTGTTGCAGAAACATCTAGATTCCAAAATAATATTTCCAATCAAACACTCAACTTGGGTATCAAATCTAGTCCCAGTTAGAAAAAAGAATGGAGATGTAAGGCTATGTGTGGATTTTAGAGATCTAAATAGAGCATCTCTAAAGGATCACTATCCCTTACCCTCCATGGAACAAATTTGGCAAACTGTGGTTAGATCAGAGAGGTTTTCTTTACTTAATGGTTTCTCTGGGTATAATCAGATCTGGCTCGCTGAGGAAGACCAGTATAAAACTACCTTCACTACCAAATGGGGGACATTTGCCTACGCGAAGATGCCATTTAGCTTATAAAATGTAGGAGCCACCTTTCAATGAGCTATGGATATAGCCTTTGGTGAGCTAATAAACAAGGTCATCCTGGTTTATATGGATGATCTCACTATTTTCTCAAAAAATGCTGATGATCATTTTGATCATTTGGAATCAATCTTCAAGAAATGTCAGGATTTTGGGATATCATTGAATCCTAAGAAATGTATTTTTGTTGTACCTCAGGGTAAATTATTGGAGCACATAGCATCTAAGGAAGGATTTTCTATAGATCCCAAGAGGATCATAGCTATAATGGACTTACCCCTTCTAGCAAATAAAAAGGCAGTCTAATCCTTTTTAGGGAAAATCAATTTTGTCAGTAAATTCATATCTAATTTTGTAGGCTTGGTCAGGCCAATGACAGTCTTGCTTAAAAAGGACCTAGCCTTTAGGTGGTCTATATAAGGAATTCAAGATTTTGAGGGGATCAAGAAGGCCATCTCAGTAGCCCCATTGCTCAAGAATCTAGATTTTTCCAAGCCCTTTGTGATGTATGTATATGGAGGGGAATCAAGTATTGCTATTGTCCTGACTCAAAAGAATGATAGGCTAGAGGGGGAACACCCAATAACATTTTTCTCAAGAACTCTCTGAGATTATGAGACCATGTAAAAAAATTTGGAAAGACAAGCCTATGCCATGGTGAAAGCCCTCAAGAAATTCAGGCATCTGATATCAGGGAACAAAATTCTAATACTTGTAACTCACCCAAGTGTCAGGGAATACATCATGTAAGGGGAGATTACTAAGAAAAGAACCAATTGGATCACTAAGATCCTTAAATATGATGTAGAGGTTAGACCCACTAGGCTGGTCAAAGGCAGGGGACTGTGCCAATATATAACTCAAGAGCTTGAAAAGTTGTTACCTGAGAGAGCAAATTTAAAAGGAGAGCCAGAGATGGTGCTAAAGTTACAAGAGATTGATCAAGAATCCTGGGTCACGAACAAGATTCAATTTATGAAAAATGGGGTTTATCTGAGAGAACTCCCTCAAAACAAGAGGAAGTATTACAGGATATAAGGAGTTCATTTTGTCTTAATTAAACAAGTCCTTTTCAGGAGAAATTCTGATGGGACATTGTTAAGATGTGTAGAATAGGCTAAAGCCAAAAGGATACTACATGAAATGTATTATGGAACATCAGGAGGACATTTTTCTGTAAAGACCACACCCATAAAGATAAGTGAGTCAGGATATTTCTAGCCTACTTTATTCGTAGATTGTTATCAGCTGGTTAGAAAATGTCAATCCTACTAGTATTATGTGGGGATGTGGAGGAATGTAACCATGCCATTGAGTCCTATAGTCATGGATGAGCCTTTTCCTCAATGCAGTCTTGACTTCATTGGGATGATAAATCTAGTGTCTAGCATGGGTCACAAATGGATATTGACTACCATAGACTATTTCACCAGATGGATCGAAGCAGTCCCATTTAAAGAAGCAACAGAGAATGTGATCCTAAATTTTCTAGGGGATATCACTACTCACTTTGGGGCACTACGTACCATCATTTTAGATAATGCTAAAGCATTCTTAGGGTCTAAAGTATCTAACTTTGCCTTGAGACATGGAATATATCTGAAAACTTCATCTAACTATTATCCTCAAGGTAATGGTCTAGCAGAATCAACCAATAAGAACCTGATAAGACTCATCAAAAGGATAGGGGTTGATTATCACAAAGATTGGCATAAAGTGCTTAATCTAGCACTATGGGCTAATAGAATCATGCCCAAGTAGGTGATCAAAATGTCTCCATATGAATTGTTTTATGGAAAGTCTATCATGATTCCCCTAAGCTTGGAAATCCCTGGTCTCTAGCTGATTAAACAAATTGAGATTGAAGAAAATGGCCCCATGCAAGTCAGACTCATAGAACTTCTAAAAGTTCAGGAGAAGAGGGATATAGCTCACAATTTACAAATCAAACATCAGGGAATGGTTAAAAATTATTTTGATAAAAGGACTTCAAATCCTAATTTTGAAGTGGGCTCAATTGTCTTGAAATGGGATGCAAGGGCCACTAAGCTAGGTCAACATACCAAATTTTAAGCACTATGGATTGTTCCATATGGAATTTGTGCATGCAAGCAAGAGAATTCTTTTGAGCTAGTGTCGATGGAAGGAGAACTTGAAGCAATTCCTATAAATGGAATCTATTTAAAACATTTCAATTGACTTGAGTCTCTCATGTATTATAGTTAAATAGTTTCCCTTCTTCACATTATTTTCCATTGTTTTCCTGCTTTGCTTTTGTAAGTGTTTTAAACATTGGTTGACAACCCTTTTGAAGCTATAATTTTAATAATTTTGATATAGAAAGGGGTGGATTTTTCTTTTTGAGTAGGTTCAAAAGTCCTGATGGTCACCAATAACTGTAGAGTAAATTTTACTCTACGATGCATTCAAACTCTCAGTCGAGCACCACAATTTTGGTTCCTGTGCACCTTAGGCAAAGCAGCAAAATTTTTAAGTAGAGGGCTAGTTCATTTTTCCCAAGTGTCAAAGTGTAGTAGAGGCTACCAAGTGTCACTATCTGAGTGTAGGTCCTCTTTATTTCCCTTTTTCTTTCCTTCACTTTATTTTGCCTAAGTATTGCATTCACATACAAGCTGCTAAGTGTCACTTTTTGACACACAGAGTCAGTCAGCTGGCATCCTCTAAGCCCCTATTTGTAGCTTTATAGAGAACTATGGATCATGCCACATACCTAATAGCAACTAAGTGGAAAGCACTAGGTGGTAGAAGTAGAAGGCCTTGAACTACTTTTTCAAAGAATGGTGGAGGTCACCACATGTCTACTTCTGAAAGACTTCAATTCAACGCCTGGGTTTGATACTTTGGTCCAAAAGTGAAAGGTGTCATTATATTTTGTTTAAGTGTTATAAAGTAGTGGATGCTATCAAATGTCACTCTTCAAGCCCTCTCTACTTCATCCCCAGGAAAAGCAGAATCCACCACATGCCCTTAATTGAAGCAGTGGAAGACACCACGTATCTTCCTTGAAGCTGTGGAAGCCTCTACATGTTGACGATTGAGAGATCATCTTCAAGTTTCATTGCTAAATAAAGATTGTGGTGGGCCTCAGATGTTACGTTAAAATCCCGTGGAAGGTGCCAAGTGTCACCATTCATAAGAGCCTAATATGTGTCCCGAGTGATACTACAACACAACCAAAGAAAAGTGGAGAGAGCCATGTGTCTTCAATGAATCCAGTGGAAAGCACCAAGTGTCATTTTTCAGTGCCCCTTAGGTAATATGAGGATTTTCAAGAAATTGACTAAGTGTCCTCTCCCATTTCAAAGCATTCTGTGTATCTATTGTCTCAAAGCAAAATAGAGAGAAAATTGGCTGAAGTTAATTCGAGTAGATGGAACAGTTCATTGGGTAGATTTTTGGAGCCCCCAAAGCATTGAATGCACCATCTATTTTGTCCCATGTGAGTGAAGGATGAAGTGGAATTGTGCAGGAAAGAAAGTGATGCAAGGAGACATCTAAGGCTATATAAGAATAAAAAATGAAGATGGGGGAATTCTATAGTTTTAGATTTTTCAAAGTTTTGACCAATAATATCATTTCTTTTGTTCCATTTTCTTGAGTTGAAAAGTTTATATGACTATGTGTGTTTTTGCATCTTTTATATAACTGGAAGATTGAATAAGAAGATTGAATACTATTCCTTTGTTGATGTTATCTGTGTCAATTGCAAAGTAGTTTATACTATAGATTTTCTAGTGTTGTGATTGGAAATGTTATTTGCTTTTGTCTCATTTTTTGGAGTCTAAATTTCTACATGACTGTGTGTGACTTTTGTGCCTCTTGTGTGATTGAAGGATTCTATTAAGAAGATTGAACACTATACCTTTATTATCAATTCCTATATCTCAACAAAAGATTCCCCTATTGTGAGCATCTATTTCTGTTATTCCAATCTTCTACATTGACCATGCACTTGTTTGCTCTTAAATGTAATAAGATCCTATAATAGTCACTCTGTGCTCAGGTTAGGATTAGGATTATGCTCAGGCACATCACCATAGTTAGGTTTTAATTCTTGCATTTTGCATTTCTTTTTAGTCTCCTATCCCTTTTCCCTAACACCTATAAAACAAAAGAGACCAGCTTCTTTAAAACCTAGAGGTTGTTTCAAGCGGCATCATCCCATAGCTTGAAACTTCCCATTATTGATTGGCTAGGATCTAGTGTAATTTTATGCCATCAACAGGTTTCTAGCATGTTAGACATTTAGTTTAACCTACTAGATCAACCCAATCCACCCTTTACAAGATTAGCACTTTTTTAGTAGGTTCCTATATAGCTTGATCAATTCTATCAACCTAGTTTGTAGTTTTCCTAAGCATACCTCAAGGTTCTTCATCAACAATCTTCCTTTATTGCATCTCTAATCCCCCAAGGTTCCTTTCTACTTCTTCATTTATTTCTTTTCTATCTTTCCTTTCATAGTTTTTATTCTTTAAAATTTCCCTTACACAGTTAACTAGATCAACACTGCTAACCCAATTTTGTGTTCTATGTGTTATTTGAAATAAATGGATCGACACTACTGACCTAGTTTATTTTTAGACATGTCTTTTGTAGTATAGGTTTAACCTTATCGACCTTGTTTTATATTTTTTTCATATAGTGTCCACACTATACCTTGTTTCAAAGTTGCAATTAACCTTATATCTATTAGTAACTAGGTCACACCTTTGTTTTCTTGTTGCTTGCATGTTTAGAATTGTTTACATATTTTAATTAAGGGATTTTTAATTTATCACTTAGTTTAACTATGTATATTTTATTCACAAATGGCCAAATTACATAACATAAAAAAGCACTTTAACGTTTTGTCTACCCTAGGCCAACCTACTTGGATTTCATCACCAAGGAGGAAGCCAACTTGATGCTTTGGTCAAGTATAAAGTGTGGTTAATGGTAAATTTTGGATAAGCACCTAACACCCTTATCATTATGGTGCATGAAGTGAGGGGATAGGCCCTAATACCAAGCCTCTATCATTTACACTATAATCCCTTTTAACACAAAATAACTAAAACCATCCTTATATTTCTCTTTAGTACCTTGCTTATAAATAACTTACCATCACGTTTAAAATCATTCTTAATAATATAATTAATAATCAGGTTGACCAATTAGTTAGCTTTACTTTTCAAGTTATTTTTTTTCTCTTTGTTTAATTGTGTGTGTAAAAGCTTGCATTAGCTAGTTTTAGTGCAATATTTTTCTTTTTATGTTTCAATTAGATTGGCCAGCATTAATCCAATTAATTTTATATTTCCTTTCAATATTTACTATTTTTCATTACTTGAAAAGTTATCTTATCTCATTTTTTAATCTATTTTTACGCTTCTTAAACTCCCTAAGTATTGTATTAAATTAACCTAATCAACCTAGTAGATTTTATTCCTTCTGTACACTATATGAGATTGACCCAATTGACCCTGTATAGTTTTATAGTCCCTATTTCTATATTGGATCAACCTAGTCAACCTTGTACTATTCTAGTCACCTCTTTGTCCTTTATTTTCTCATCTCTCTTATTTTCCCTTTATCATGTACTTTTTATTGGATAATGACAATGAGTTGCAATCAATAGACATGATGAACTTTTTCAATCCTAATAGGGTCTCCCATAGATTGAGTAAGGTTCCTCTTTTAGATCTTAGAAATGTTCATATTTCCAATTACACAATGAACTATGGGACCCCTCCTCATACCTCTTCACAACATAATCCTCTTTTCTCATTAGAGGACTAACATGAGTTAGAGTATACTCCCAAATTCTTTTCTTTATCTCTAAATTTCCTCAACATAGAATAAAGTATCCTTATACCATTTATAACCTCATGATTAGTGGTCAAATAGAAGAGCCTCATTCACCTACTCCTATATTCAATAAAGGATTAATAGGTACCACTTTCATTAGTTCTCAACCTTTTCCTTCAATTTAGGCTCTTTATGCCATGACTTCTTCTTTTCTAACCTCTTCTACCTCCATGCTTAGTATCTCAACTTACATGGTGGGTTATACATCTAGTGGGCCTCTCATAAGATCCACTATAATTATTCCTTCTACTATTTTATTGTTTACTACCCAAGGAAATCATGCTTCTAGTTATTCTTCCTCTCAACCATTCATTATTCCATCTTTTACTTCACAAATAAATTTTGCCACTAGTGCCTCAAATTTTCACAATTCTTCTCAAACTCATATCAACACTAATAGTGGTACTCAAGCCACTAATATCAACACAAATACCAATTTTAATGCTTCTAATTTTAATCAAACACACCAAATTTTGTTACAAACTCTCAATCAAATGAATACCTTTCAATCTGATAACATAAATCAAATGATGAGAATGCAAAACCATCTTCTTCACCTTGAATCTCAACCACAACAAATGAATTAAGGCACACAACTAACATTTCCCCCCTCCTCTTTGAGATTCTCAAGGAAATATCTTTCCTCAACCTCCTTTGGTCAATAAAACCATTAAGCATCTACAAAATAAACCTCTCACTACTCAAATTACCAACATTGATATAGGATTTATAATATCTAAATTTTCTTATAATGGGTTAATTGATCCTAACCTTCACCTTAAAACATTGGGTTTACAAGGATTGGGTCAAATTAAATAAATTTTATACTACCAAGATCTTATCCAAAATTCTCACGGGTGATGCCTTGGATTGATACAATTAACTTAGAGCTCATTCCATTTCTAGTTTGGAGGACTAAGTAAATGCTTTAGTTCAAGAATTCCAAATTAATGATCTTGAAAACACTTTGGCCCATTTCACTAAATGAAAATATGAGAATAAAAATACCCAATATTTTGTTAATAGATAGAAAATTTTATCAAAAAAATGTGACCATAACATGGCAGATGATAATCTTTTTCATATCTTTACAAATGCTCTCTTTCCTAAACTACAATATCATGTCTGCACTCTCTTTCCATGTAACTTTGAGGAGTATATTGAACAATATAAAATACAAGATTTATAAATGCATAAATTTAATCCACCCAAACCTTTTTTGGGTCCTCATTTATTACTTAAGAATAAAAACCCCAACTTTTATAACAATGTTGAAGAAACTATAGACACTTTTCTTTCTCTAAAATTTCCCATAGATTCTATGATTCTTGATGAGATTATACTTCATGTAGATAATCCTCATTTATTAATTAGCATCCAAATAGGTGATATCCAAGTTAAACATGCCTTGATTGATGAGGGTTTTGGCACATGTGTCACTTTTCTTTATTTTTTAAGACCCTTGCATATTCTGAATGCAATCTCAAGTCTACATGGATCACATGCCAAGAATATGATAAAAGTAAAATTCCTCCTCTAGGATATATGTGGCTTCCCATTACCATCCCACTTGTCAGTATCCATGTGAAGGTGATTATCCTTAACTTCCCCCTTTCTATAACATTTTGTTTGGTAGGCTGTGGACTCACTGCATGAGATATATCACTTCCTCCACCTACCAATGTGTTAAAATACATCACAATGGAGCCATTTATAGTATTTAAGGTGATACTAACCCTTGATATTTTTGAAAATTCAAATATTATGGTTTCTTCAATATTACTACTCTTTAGCCTTTGCCAAGTGTTCCATTTCATGAATCTCAATGTCCCAACTTTCTTTATAATTTAACCCATGATTATAATGGGCATCCCAAAATCATTGGTAATATTCCTCCTAATCTTTTAGACTTTGATAATTATGAGCCCGATGAGATTAACTTAAAGATAAAAATTTCTAATCTCTCACTTCATCTCATTGCATAACTTCTTGATTCCTTATAGCCTTATTCTCGCAAACCTCCTTGTGATGACATGCCTGTAGTCTTGACCAAGACTAGGCATTCTATTAACCATGTTTCATCATATTATAATGTTATCCCTACCTATGTCATTAATATTCATACTTGAGATTATGATGATGGTTATTACTTAGATGATCCATTGTTATGTGGTCTTGTTTAGGCCTGTGATGCTAAGATTATTCATTATCATTCTTCTTTACTTGAATCTTTTCATGCATCTCATTATTTTACATCACTTATAGTTATTTATTTTTGAATTTTTCCCCTTTATCATAGGGTAGAGATGGAATTGACACCTCAAATTTTTGAGGAGACACATAGGACAATGCTCATGGATCATATCATGACTAGGCCTTACTATTTTACTATGTACCCTAACCCTTGTAGCTAGTTTACCTATAAGGTTAGTGAAACTCTCCTTAGACATTTTGTAGATATTTCTATACCCTTAGTAGAGTCTATAATAGTTGAGCCTATTCTCACTCTCTCTATATCTGATCATATTCTCACTATTACTATTTTAGAGCCTACCCATAATTGTAATTTCATTTCTCCTTTTGTTGAGCCTAGTTTCATTCCTTCCTCATCATCACCTTCCCTTGGTGATGGTTTTTTTCCTTTTCCTAAGATGGATCATCTACCCACCAAATGGTTGATGAGTGTTCTTCAACTTATTCCACTCATGTTTTACCTTATTTTGTGAGTACTTCTACTAAAACCATTCACAAACATATTTGTTGATTCTATTAGATAGATAGCCATTCTTCCACCCATTGTCATAAGTTGTGGCAATATATTGATACCTTGCATTCTTCTTCCCCATCATTAGATGAAGTGATACCTCCCCCAAAGGTACTTACTAAATATCTACCCAAGTATGGTGAGGTATATTATTTATGGCATCTCTACAGCACCCATCACACTGATCATTATTGCATCCTATAACAACACCTCAAGGATCACCTTATATCCATTCCTAGACCTTCTTATATTCCTACCACAGGTCATACCAATAATAATTATCCTCCTTATTATCCTATGGCTCTAACTCTAATGGTTCCATCACCTCATAAGGTCCCTTCACCACCTTTTATGCCTCCACCTGTGATCCCTTCACAGGTGGACCTTCCCTCACCTATGGATCCTTCTACACACATGAATTATTCACTCATGGATCCTTCTACACTGATGGTTCCTTCTCCTCTCATAAATCTTATTCCCATGTATACTCCTAACTAGTGTTTGCCTAAATTTCTTCCTCAGCATGATCCTTTGAGAATTCTTACTTTTTTAGTTGACGAGATCAAAAAATAATTATTTTCCTAGTATTCATTGAAGATTGATGAAACTTTAGTATTAATTTATATCCAACTTCATATAGACTTATTTTATGTATTATATAATGTGTGTGGATAGATTTACTAGTATTTATAAGCACATGTATGGTGGTTTTACATTTATATTGGATTGGACATGTGATCCAATCTTGTTTTTATTTATTTTATCATTTGACATTGTGTCAAATTTTTGCTTATCTTCTATCATGATTTCTTACTTATTGTATTATATCTTTCTTATATTTTATATTTTTCATATGATTCTCTTCTTTATCATTGATTTCTCTTCCCTTTTTTCCTATATTTTTTCTCAAAACTCTCTTCTTGTATCTTTATGATTGTTTCTCTTTATTATCCTTTTTTTTAATAGATAATTTGTCATGGTGATTTGGTTATACTTACCTTCATCCCCTTGGTTACAATCTCCATTTACCATGTGATCAGTTAACAAACAATATATCTCATTAATATCTCCTTTTACTAGTCTTATTTGGATCTCCTTTTTCCCTTGTTTCCTTTTTTACAAATTAAGCATATACATGGCTAAGACTTTAGATCACATGCTAGCTAATTGTCAAGCCTAATTTTCCTAGTTAGTCTTTGTCTTTGGTTACTTAGCTTCCTTTAGCCTTAGCCTACAACTCATTCATGTGTATCACTATCTCTCTCATGATTTGTCATTTGAAGTCCATATGGAGAAAGAATCTTAAAAAGCCTCAATTATAAAGTTAAAATCCAAACCATTTAAATAAAAGGCAATGATATCAAAAGGAAAAATTACTCTTAAAAGTCTAATCACACTAAAAGACATGATTCAAATCACATATCCTTATTATAGTCAAAGATAAAACTCCATAGTTGGACTCACGATAGATCCAAGTTCCTTTGGGGTATGGTAGGTGAGTATATTAGAAGAGGAGAATACAAAAATCTTTTAATGTTACCTACTTTCTCACGTAAGCACCCAGTCTTCACAGTAGACTAACAACTCTATAATGTGTCTTGAAGAGTGGGGAACATGTTGTGGGATGGTAGGTCCATTTTTATTTTCTTTTACCAACCTACCTTCATGAGTTGATCTTAGTATCACACCTATTTTACTACAAATCTTTGTGTCTATAATGAACAGGTTCACTTTGTACATAGATGACCACTAATCACTTAGTGTCTTCTCATGTCCTTAGTATGCCTCTTGCCTCTTAAGTTATTCTCATAATATGCCTAAGTTTTGTTTTTGGCATTCCATTTTTCACTCCTTATTTCACTTATATTTCCTCTTGAGAAATACTATCTTGTCTACTGATCACTCCCCTTGGTATTTCATTTATGAGTTGATTTGTAAGACTATAGATAAGACCAAACCATTCTCACAAATTACCATCTTTTCCTTCATATTACCCACATCCTTGATTACCCAATTTTCTTGTTTACTTCACCCTAGTGGTGTTATTTTTATCAAGTTGTAGTGTAATATAGTGGATAGGGCCCAACCCTCATAAAATTTTATAATACCCAAGTAACCATCTAAATTACATGTGTAAAATTTGAGATAAGATTCAATCGATTATGAAGTTACATGACATTTTACATAATTCCCATCTTGATTTAGTATGTTTCATGCTACATAATTTTTATTTCAGATTTTTATCTTCTTATTTTTTGAGTGCATGTAAGATTTCAACCATTTCTTGAATTTTTCATACTTCCCTACTTGACTTACTATGACCAATTTAAGAACAATATTTTATAATTTTCTTTTACTTTCATACTTACCAACATGATTTATTACGATTGATTTACTTAATTAATTAATTTTTATTACTATTGGTGCCTTTTTACATACCTTGAATTTTATTACTTTGTTTTCCATACTTCCCAACGTGATATTAGTATGATTTTACTTGTTTTAACTTGCTGCAAAAATCTTTCACATTAGTTTAAAAATAAATTAATTATTTATGATCTTGTTTTTCCTTTTACTGGTTCTTTATACTTAGTCATTTCTTGTTATTACATATTTCCTAGCTTGAAATAGTGTGCAGTACATTTTCCTGATTGATTATATTTTTCCAAGTTCTTTTTGCCTATTTATTTTTAACAATGCATGTGTTTTTAATACTTCTAGAAAATAAACCACATCTAATATATTTACTATATCATATAAAACAAAGCTAAGTAGATGTTCTATAAAGAAATATATCCTAAGCATCCACAATCTCAACCATAATAATTAACCAAAATCAACCATGATGATAACATACACATCCAAAAAATAAATATGACAACATGATATATATATATATATATATATAACAATTGTAACCATATACAATTCCCCAACACTATGATTGGGTTCCATCCTAACTATCTCATGTCTTAACCATGTTGCCTACTGAGGCCTTAATCTAACTCCTTTGAATGGTACACTATAAGGAGGCCATTTGAGATCTCAATCCCTCTACCTATCCATGTAAGTGTGCTTCCTACATATGTGACTCCACTAGCTAGGTCTAGATCTCTATCATCTATGCTACTTTATCTAGATGTGTAGCTCTCTCATCTGCTAAGGCTTACCATGCTTGTTACTCCCTTAAACCCATCAATACTAGTGGCTACATCTTCTCTCTACACTTGTATTTGCCTCACTACCTCTCTAACTAATCTGAACCAACTCACCTAAGCTAGGGTAGATGACACACTCAAATATTCTAATGTTGTGGGGTTGTATGGATGCAAAGTCTCATCTAGGATATCATGGAGTGATCCCCTCACTAGGATCCCCCATCTTTCCTCCTCATCCTCACATACACTTGAAAAATCACACAAGATAGATATTAGATCACTATCATATCTCATAATATCTATCTGTCTTCCAAATAAAATATAAGAAATAATTTAACCATATATTTTTACCTATCTATGTCTCAAATACTATAGTCTCACCATCTATGCAACTACCTAACATAGTCTTCCCATCTACACAACCTCCTAACATCTCCTCTATAGGCCACCTCCTCAACTCAAACTTGGCTATCATGGCTCATTTTAATCTTAGCCTACATCTTAGTGGTTTTTCTATCATCTCCTCTAGCTCACCTATAGGATCATTTGGGATGGTAATAGTCTCAAGTCTCCTCTACCTCTTACCTCCATCACTGATGTGTCCTCAATGGTCTTTTCTCATCTTGATGTGGAGCTAGTAGTGGTACATCTAGTATTTCTACCATTGCATCCCTATCCTCATACTTATATCTTCATCATGCCTAACTAGTATATGGTTGTTCTTGACATGGGCTCAATGTCAACCTCACTACTAGTGGTCCTAGTCCTCTCCTTCCTCATGTCTCCCTCATATGTTAAGCCCAATTCTTAGGCATCAATATTATTACTACTATATGAGGTAGGCCCATCTACCCTAGTATTTGTGACAATAGATGTGACTTTATCCACTAAAAATAGTTTCCAATCACCTCTATCCTCCTTATTACTAGTGCAACTATGTCCTAACTCACCCATTTAGCTACTATGTGCTTGTATAGTTACCACATAATGTCTACATGTCTCACTAACTACATTGCTAACATGTGGGGCATGACTCATGCTAGTTGGTCCTCCCTCCATCTCTACACCCAAGGTGACCTATCAATGATAATATGGGGAAATTCAGCCAACTGATACATAAGAAACCTCTCATATATCTAAGATGTTGGTAATATGATTGGTCCCATGGTCCTCTTCCCTCTAAATAAAATCTCATACATATCATGTATCAGCTAGACCTAGATGATCAAGCCTAGGTCATATAACACTTTCTCCTCTAAGATCACCCTAATTAAGGATACCATAAATAGTGTTACCTTTCTATTTGACATGTGACATAGCACCCACTATATCATAATTCCTATCACATCATTACATATATCTTAAATATTTGGTGTATAGACATCAAACATACTCACTCTCCTACTTGGTAATATTTTCTCTAAGCCTATAGCCCACATGGATAAGGCTCTCCCTCCTCTAAACTATTTATTATCCCTATGATTACCTATGTTCCTATTATAGGTAGCCCCAAAATGGCATGGACATCCTCTAGTATGATAGCCACCTCTACTATATCCCCATCCACCTCCCATTTAAAGGTGTTAGTCAATCATTCCCAACAACTATGGAACATGACTAACAAGTCAAAACTAAGGGGGATTTGACACACCTCTACTATCCCACCTAGACCTATAGATCCTGGTTTATCCCTATCTCTATATGATAACCTATCTAACAAGTTTGGTAATCATGCCATGTTTACAAGTCTCCAAAATATTCATCATCCTTTCATCTAAGAAATAACAAAGGATGTATCAGTTCCTCCATGCCATGTAGAGTCATAATACACTCTTTTCACATTTTAAATCAAAATCAAGCCTAACATTACTTTAATTTATTCTCTTTAGCTTACCTTTTTAGCCTTATCAGTCCTTCTTGATCTTACATGGTAATTTTAGGCCATTTTATCCCTCTTTCATCTTTTTACACACTTTTACTTATCATTCCATCCCTTTGTCAAAATTTATTATGTTTTCATCTAGTTTACTCAAAAATCTTAGTCAACCTCCTTCTCTTCCCATCCCTAGTGTTGAGTTTCCATTCTAGACCTTTTAGACCACTTGACAACTCCAAACTAGGCCTTTAACCTATATATTATATAGGGTAAACCCACACATACTAGTTTTTCAATATGTATTTTACTTATTTTCTATGCTATTGGATCAACTAGGTCAACCCAGTGCATTTTGCCTACTAACCCCTTGCATTTTTTGAAAAAAGTGTATTTTTATCACTTTTTGCCTAAAACTTTAAAACCCATTTTCCATCGTATTTGCTACCCATAGGATATACTTTTTTTTCATTTTGACATCTATAAATTATTAAAGTTCAAAATTACTAAAAGCACACTTAATTTAATACAAATTTCAAAAACTAGTTTGAGATTCTTAGTTGCATACTTGTAGTGCACCTGTTTCCACCTTTGGGGATCCTTCTCACCTAGCATGTCATCTCCTCACCATACTAGCTTTTTTATCTCTAGATATCTCTTTTCTCTCCTCTAAAATTAAAAATTACAAATGATTTGTCTTTTACCCTATTTTAAAACACTTTTCAAAATTTAAATCTTTCAATTATTGTCTTGCAGATTTCTTGTTCTACTTCTATCTTTATTTCTACTCATCCATTTTACAAAATATAAAATTCATTAGATTCATGATTAAATATATATTATTTTCCACTAACATATTCCTATCTTCTAAATTTTTTTATTTTTTTCTATTTTTTGCACTAACTTTTATAGGTTCATCTAGTGTTTTTTACATTGGACACATCTCTTGCCAGCTCCTTATTTATCTATAGTATTAAGGTAAGTTAAAGGTATTAATTCAATCCTTTTATTTATATTATTTTTTAATTAATACACTTTACTTATCATCATAATTATGTGTTATCATGTTTTATCTCAAACCACCATACCATGTTACACTTACGTGCCACGTGATGAGCTTCGAGTGGGGCATATGTATACACATAATATTTTCAAACTTTTGTTGATTACTGATACTTTGTATCTTGGAATAACCTATTAATTCTCAATATATATATAATTTCATGCCTTAAGGGGTGTACTATAAAAGGGGTGGGTAGACCATCAATGCTTCATAAGATTGTTATCCCTTTTTCCACTTGACATCTATACACTTGTCTCCTAAAACCATCCACGCTAAGCTTATTCTTCTTAGGCCTACCCTCTCTAATATTTTCCTCTTTCCATTCCTCCTTTTATTTCCTTAACATCCTTTTAGACTATCAACTATACTGAGTCAACTAGGTCAAGCCAGTACAATTCAAGGGTACCATTTTCACTTTTTTGGTTTGTTAAGCTTTCATGTGACTTAACATAGACCTAGTAATTTTTTCCCAAAAACACACTTGTTTGACTAGGTTGACATTATACAACCAATATTATTGGAAGGATTTAGGGAAATATCTACCTATATATACAAGGTCATTTTCTACAATTTTATAAAAGAAGAATTATTAGCAAATAAGTTTGAGTTAACATCTAATTATCAAACATTCTACTTGATTTATAAAGATTAGGGTTCCATACTTTATTTGAAGATATGGACCTTATCTTATGGATAATTATTTTGGATGCTTAGATAGGTTGTGTAGCCTAGAGCTTATTTATCTTGATTATCCTTACACACCACAATAATATCTTGCAAAGAACATTGGCCAAGGGAAAGATTGAGGCTCAATGGGTTCATCTTCAAAGGTAAGTATTCTTATCTTTATTTCTCATTTGCAAGAGTAGATAGATAATACATTCATTATTTTTTTCCATGTATCAAGATTCTATATACATTGATGTGAGTATATGTCACTTAATACATGTTTAGTTTAGTATAGTTGTTTTATTGTTTCTAACCCCCACTTTGTGCCATAAGCTTTGGTGTGAACTAGATTAGATTTTACTTTCTTGTTACTAGAATAGATTGAACATTTTAAACATTAGGACTCCATTAGGTTTGTTGTGCCATTGTGATAGATGGTAGGCTTTGGGACCCTTCCTATCATGATATCTTATGACAAGTGATCTCATAATAAAGTCTAGTAGATCCCTATATTGATCATGCTCTTGCTTAATAATTGTATCCCAATCAGAAGTGTAGTTATGATCTATCTTATTTGATTTATAATTATTCATAAATATGATGCATTTTTGATTACTTATAGTAGTGACAAGAAATTAAAAATATGAATATAGGATTGAAATGAATTCTTATATCTTCTTATGTCTCATGTTTGGTTGTTTATTTTTGGGTTATGTTGTTCTTATATTTTGATGAAAAATTGGCATAACAATAGGCATACACATATTTATAAGTGACTATCTACTCTTTTTGTTAACTACTTAATAATTATTAATCATTCACATGTCACTATATAATAGGTTGAATAATTCCCAAATTTAGCCATGAGTGCTAAATAATCTATTCACTATCACAATCCCACATTTATCATGTCAAATCATTAAGTTGGCCATAAATTTTAGTCTTGATCTAATATTGACACCATCAGGTGACACATGGCCTATTTAGGTTTGCTTCATGTCAAAACTCACCATAGGTCATGGTCATGCCATGAGACAAGTTCATAATCCCCTAAGCTCAACTCTAAAATCCAAGCCTTCTAGGATTTTGAGTACTAGGATGTTTCCACTTAGTGGTATCATAGGTCCTTGGACCCCAAAAGACATTAAGGGGCTCCACCCTAGTTCAAGGGTTTAATCTTCCTAGGCTTTGAAATTATAAGATGTTATCACATAACACTATCTTGGGACCTCAAAGGCATTAAATGGTTCTTTAAGACTCTATAATCCTCTCAATTTTTTTGTTCCCTTAGATACTACCACTTGGCAACATAATAGAACACTAGAGGCATTAGGGGATTAACAACCCTGCTGACTCCCCAAGCTATGGAATGATGATAAGTGGCATCATTTGGCCAACATTAAAAAAATAATAATTGTCTAAGTTAAAATATGATGGAAAAATCCAAATTTATAAAAGGATAAAGCAAGTAATAAATGCAAGGAGTTAGTTGACATGGAAATTAAACTAAGGGAAACATGAAATGAAATACTAGATTCAACATCATGAATGTCGATATATTAAGCTAAGAAGAAATGTACTGGTAATGGACTATTTCCATTAACATATCTAAAGTTAATCCTACATACCTCAAAAAAATTGGACTAAAGTAAAGAATCCTACTTTCACATAAACAAATAAAAAATGAGGTGTCGAGGCCTAAATCAAATTATCAACATTAGAATATTATTCCAATTGGTTTAGCTGATTATTATGATCATAACAAATTCTCAACCTATAGAAACATCTCTTAAGGAGCCACTCAATTTTGTGAATTTAATGGTATATCCATTAGAATATATAAATTATATACATCCATTACATTATACCAAAGATATGAGATCAATCGATAAATTTACTAGAAAATTAAAAGCACAAAATCATGGAATGGTCTTCAAAATCCTCTTCATTTATTAATGAATCCTTACCAGGGTGATGTCAATCAAAGATAAAGGTTTTCATGCATTATTATTTATATAATAATGAATTCCAACACAACTATAATTCTCTTTCATAAATTTCATCTTGTTATAGTAAAATCCTAGAAAAGATAGCTTACTTAAGTGCTTTAATCAAATAACTCTTCTAGAAGACATATCCTTTACCAGAATATCATAATTATTCAAGCAATATAAAAATTTATATTTTTATTCCCAATAATAATCTCACAACTATTTCTTCTTAAGTTCCATCTAAAAAATATTAGGTTTAATCCCTTAAGATAGATCATAACAAAATATGTGAAGAAATACATTGCATATTCATTAGGTTGATCTTATCAAAGATTTAAGTAAAACATGTTGTCATTTTATTAAAAAATCCATTTAGCATAGAGTTTCCCTTACATTAATGAATCCTTTATAAAAATATATACTTTTAGAGTATATACACTAATTGGTTACATCCTAATTTATACAAAAGGTTTCAATAGGTAAATAACAAAACTCCTCACCCGTATTTGGATCATTATACAAAATATCAACTTCCAGAAGAACAATACAAATATATTGGCTAGTATTAACATAATAAAACAAATAGAATCCATATATCTATAACATAAACATGAGTCACAACTTTGGGCTTGATTTAATAATGGAAGAATAACCAATCTTCAATAATGGTCCTTTTCTATTCCACTATAGTTAAAGCCTATTTAAAGGTTGGATCACCTCATAACCTTTTGCCATCATTAAGACATTTTTATAAGCGCCCCTAATATCTATAATTATAACTTTGAGCATGTTTACATAATTATAAAGTTATGTATATGTATTTAAATGAAGGGTATCATAACATGAGTGAATGATTGTGCATAAAAATATAGTATTATTCCTAGTTATTACCCAAGGATATTCCTAGTCCCAAATACAAATAAAATACCCTTTAAATGAGCATACAAATGAAGCTAACCATTTCATAAATACAAACAACAATTAAGAAATCTCATAATAACACATGATTGATGTTAGAATGGATATAATGGGGATACCTCACTCGATTATTTCTATATAGTAGTCATGGGAAGGTCAAGCAATATACCACCATGCCCCACATAAAGGGTTTAACAATCTATCACCATGTCCTTCATTGCAAGATTAAGAAATCTTGCACCATGCCCTACAATGGAGGGATTTATAATATACCACCATGAGAAACATAACTAATAAAATATCACTTCATATTGTCATTGTAGCTATATCACATCC